>JAQFVV010001546.1:0-62262 GCA_028023455.1 Epiperipatus broadwayi
AACTAAAAGTAAGGTAGCTTTTTTACGAGATATTATATTCTCCATTAATTCAAGAGATGCGTGCTTGTCAATGTATAATAATCTTTGACATGTTTTAATTGCTATTAGAGAGCTGTCTCTTCTTCAATCAATTTCTTGTTAACTTTTCTTACTTAATTTACTTTATACATAACTATTACTAGTTGAACATTATTTGGGCTTGAAATTCTAGTTTGTATATTTGTATTTTTATGTTAAGTTCGTTAAAAATTTGTTAATTTTCCCATGACATTCTAATTCGAGCATTATATGAGTATTTTGATACCCTTGCTCGTATCTATCTAATATGCATTTGAAATAGTAGATTTGATGATAGTAAATTAGTCCTTTTATGCATTTCACCTAATTTTGTGTGGGGAGAAAAATTGGGATGTTAGTAATGAAGACCTTTGCCTCTGATTTTTAAAAGAGAGCTACCCTTTTTTTAAACAAAAAAAAGCTGTGCTTTTTATTCATTTATAGTATTTGTTATATGACTCCATTCAAACCTTGTCTTGGTCAAAGGGTGATTCTGTGAACATAGGCATGGATTTATGGAAAAAAGATTGTAATGTTATGTTATCCCAATTTAGTCTAATTTGGTGTCAATCCAGTGAAACCTTACACTTCAATTCTATAATTGGAAACATAATAGTGGTGCTTTACCCAGCCTTTATGCTTGTCTCTCAAATAGGTTTTAAACACATGTCCAAGTTCTTACATGGGTTTGATTGTGGATCCTTATAATTGTAACCACATATTTTCTGTTGATTCTATACTCATTTAATACATTATTTAGATAAAAGAGGTATAATGGTTGATTAAGATCATCCTTGGTTTTCCTATTCGTTTGAAATGGAGGGTGTCTATTATGTTAATAGTATATTTCGTATTGGATTGAAGTATAGGATAAGCAGCCACAAATTTTATGGAGAGATCATAAACTATTAGCAAATGTCTTTGCTTATTAAATAGTAGTAATGCATTGGACAAATAGACAGCTAAGATTCATTTACACTTTCGGGGATGATGAACTCTAACTAAACTCATACATTTTTTATTTATTGGCTTGGCTTTTAGCATACGTGACCGTTTTCTTAATTTCCTCTCCAATATCTTGACACATTATGGTAATAAAACTATTTTTTATTAATTGTTCTATATAGGGTATGAGCACAGACTTTAACACGACCCACTACTCTCCACACTATCTCATAACACTTATACACTTGTACACATATACGTTGAAAAAGATAAATATCACCAATATCCATATATATATATATATATATATATATATATATATATATATATATATATATTTATGCTAAACCAGCAATCATCAGTTGTCTCAGATTACAATCTCCACATGTATATGCTATAAATGCTCATATATATATTAATATAGCCAATCCCTCATACTTTAATGGAAAGGGCTTTGAATATAGTTCACACTCCAACTCTTCAAACGTGCATCCAATTGGAAAATCTGATGCTAGAATGCTCAAAGGCCACCCTGAGGCTGAGATTATTGTTACACCCATGTTGACCTATTATCAATCTGACCCTTCATGTACAGGGCATAATCCAATTAATACATATACAAGGGATAGGCAGATATCTCTACTATGTAATAACTGAAACGTACAGGCTTATAATATACCTGTGTCTATAAATGTAATATATAGGGTATATGAGCACAGGCTTTCACACCACCCATCACTCTCTCATAATACTGATACACTTGAACACATATATGTTGAAAATATAATCACCAATATACATATTTCATGATAAACCAGCAATCATCAGTTGGTCCATATTACAATCCCCACACATATATGATATAAGTGTTCATATATATATATATATATATATATATGTATATATATATATATATATATATATATATATATATATATATATATATTAAGATAGAGAATCATCATACTTTAATGACAGGCTTCAATCTAATCCACGCTCCAACTCTTCAACCATCCATCCAATTGAAAATCTAATGATGGAATGCTCAAAAGACCACCCTGAGGCCTGAGATTCTCGTCACCCCCATGTTGATCTGTGGTCAATCTGACCCCTCTCATGTACAGGACAATCTATTTAATGCATGTTTCAGGGATAGGCATATATTTCTACTATGTAGTGTGGAGAGTGGTGGATCATGTGAAAGTCTGTGCTCAGATACCTCTCGACCATCAATGCTTGACAACTTTTAATAATTCATTTACAATAAATAAATAAAATTCAGAATATATTATGAAAATAAAGTTTTTGCTTTGCAATTGTGTTTACGATTATACTAATAAATGGTGCCAAACAAAATACTTCCAAAATCTAAGGAAAACATACATTTGATTTAAATATTCTTTAACAAATATAAAATTACAAAATAAATCTAATTGCTTTGACTTATTCCCTACAACGATTTAAAAAAATCTAAACAAGTTAATAGATGAAGACAATCTGATTTTTATTAATAAATTCTAAATAATTGTCTTCATTTTTCTCAGAGTAAGGATATGCATAAATATGAACATACATTTTTTTTAAGTAGAAATATAATGATGAATTTCAAATAAGTTTAAACGACCTGATATAAATAAAATATTTTTTATCTAAAAAATCTATTGTTCTTTAATTTTTTATAATGAAATCTGAATATAATTAATTAAATATCTCATGATTATGAATAGCTGTCACTGGAGAACAAAAAAAAATGCTTGAACTTAATTTCATTGGACTCTCAAATATTAATTTTAGAAGAGAATTTACACACATCATTTTTTTTTTCAGTCATATTACTTAAACATATTTTACCATAAACATTTGTATAGTTTAAAATGTGTAACACGCAAACACACCCAAAGTAATAAATATTTATAAACATATATAATACAAATAAAATGTCCGTTAATTTAAAAATTATTGTAATAACAATAAAAAAATAAATATAATGGTACTTCCCATTGAAAGACTGTGTATAATAATTTATTACCTTTATATATATATAATCTTAAACGGTAATTTAACCTATATATTTAAAGTTGTAATTATAAATTTTATTAAACGCCCATTATTATATTAAGTAATAATTTACTAAGGCTGTAACCTTAGAAATAAGCGTCTGAAAAATACGAAGGTAGGGACCTCTATAGGTCTTAAAACCACAAGCTTACTTAAGACCTATAGAGGTCCCTACTTTCGTATTTTTCAGACGCTTATTTCTAAGGTTACAGCCTTAGTAAATTATTACCTATATATTTAAATAAGTATCGCTATTGAATGGTTTATACAATATTTTTGATTTTTATTTGAGAGTATTTATTTCATCTATTAGAATATTAAATAATGTGAAAGCACTAGATCAGTGGTCTTCAACCACCGGGCTACAGAAGTTTTCTGTTAATAAGATTTTAAACTTTTAATTAATATGAACAATTTTTATTTATTTTTTCATTACATTTATTAATAACTGAAACACAGGCTTGTTATATACCTGTGGCTATTACATTTATTAAAAAAAAAAAAAAAAACAGAACAAAAACAAAATCTAATCAATCATACATAAATTAATTTGTTTTTCCATTTATCACAAATGTTTATGGGGGGGGGGAGTAGAAAAAAGTTTCTTATTACACAAACTCCGGTTGTCTTTTGATAGCCAATCACGGCTGCTTGTTAGTGTTGTTAAAACAATAAAATGTAACATGACTTTTTTTGATCTCTTAATTTTTTTCTACTCTCTCTTTTAATATTTCATTTTTAGTGTTTTTTGGGTATAAGGCGATATATATTTTTTTTTTTTTCGCTTTAGCTTTTTATTTTGGAAATCAATTTTTATTACCTTTTTTAAAAAATAAAAACCAAAAAATAAGTTATGTCTCTAACTTTTACAAAGTATCTCTCAATACACCACCACCACCACCTCTAAATAAAGTAAGATCAAAACTTTTGACTTTTTCAAGTTTTGTTTTCTTTTTTTTTTTGTTTAAAAATATGCCCACTTTTTTTTTGGCCTATAAGGCAATATTTTTTTTGGGATTTATTTCTATACGCTAAAATACTAAAACTTTTATTTTTACAACCAATTTCTGTTACCTTTTTTTAAAAATAAAAACAAACAAAAAATATCTTTGGTGTCTATCTTTTGTCTTAGTGATGACAATGTATTTTCCACTACCCCCTCCCCCCAAAAAAAATAATAAGATCAAAACTTTTGACTTTTTCAACATTCAGGTGAATAACATTTTATTCTTGCATGTTTTAACAATGAAATAATAAATGTAAAATGCAAGCACATTAATGAGAACGATTGTTATTGTATGTTTTCTGTAGCAGTATGACTGAGCTACTCGAGAAAGAGTGTTCAACATGTGAAGGTAAGCAACACCATTACTTTACACATTAACTAGTGTGCTGTTTTGGTCAGTTATTACAAGTATGCTTATCTAATGCTAAGCAGGTTACATCTCTAAGAAAATTTATCTATAAACTTCTTCTGGTCCGCAAAATCTTATCCTTAATTTTACCGTAAGTGTGAAAAGGTTGAAGTTCACTGCACTAGATAATATAAACACATTATAGATTTCAAAATGCCTTTATCAACATTTTATAATTATAAAACAATTCCAATAAATGGTGTTACAAATGTAAAGGCACATATATAGATGATCAAACGTTTAACATTTTCATTATAAACAAACTCTTCAATTTGATAAATTGATCTTATATTTTAAATCCTTGGCAAATGATTGATTTTAATTATCTGCATTTCCATTATAATTTACTTACATGTGTGTGTGTATATATATATATATTAACTTTAAAGAAGCATTTTAAAAATTTGTAATAAAAAAAATCTTTTAGAAAACAATGGCAAACAAGACTTTAATTTTATTTTGAAAGCCTCAAAATTACTTTTTACTGTGGCCTCACGATTCGGTCAATATAAAACATATAATAGAAATAAGTAAATAAAATAATGCTCTGGCTAAAACATACAATCTCATTATAGTAGAAAGGAGTCTTAATAATATCTTACGGTAATTTTTACTATTGGACTAGCTCAAATTAATAATAAAAAATACATGTGTCGATTTTAAATAAATAAATAAATAATAATAATAATAATAATAATAATAATAATAATAATAATAATAATAATAATAATAATAATAATAATAATAATAATAATAATAATAATAATAATAATAATAATAATTTATTTGAATCTTCCATACAGTTTGAAATATACAACCCATTTAATATTTATTTTATAACGCACAAACAGTATTTTAAATAAAATTGATAGCGGTTTGATCGCTATTAAGAACAACCCATTTTTTACTGGAAGTTAATCTAAATACGATATACATATACAGTCAAATTAATATGACAGATAGTGTAATAATAATGTAAAAGACAAGGAATTAGTATTTCCTATAATATAGATTTCATTATATTTATAAATATTTCTGTATGCATAAATACAATTTCGTTTTCTAATTTATTAGCAATAGTATTTTATGATTTGCTTATTCGTTGCAAAGTAAATTCTTCTAAATATAAAGATTTAGTAGTTGATATTTCTATTCTCTGATGATAATGATGATGAAAAGGAGAAGGAGAAGAACAAGAAGAAAAAAGAAGAAGAGGGGGAGGAAGAAGAAGAAGTTTCATAAAAAGTGTGTTTTCATTATGATTTTTAAAACGATATTCGGGAATTGGGATCGCAAATAGTATATTTATTTATTTAATTATTTATTTATTTGGAAACACAAACATATTGAATTGAAAATAAATTTATTTAAATAAAATAGAAAACAAAAATAGAGATACGATTAAGAAGTTCAATGACACTAATACAGTCAGTTTATAAAAGTGGATACAAATTTAACTTGAGAATATTAGAACGAAATTTCCAACACGTTTGCGAATCGATTGTCACGTTTCAATTATTCAGAATACAAAAATAAATAAAAAAATGTTGTTAATGATATACATAAGTAGAGCGTTTTACATTATATACATTATGAGCATTTTGTTTATTAATAACCCATATATAATATGTCGGTGCGCTTCTAAAAGAAAAAGCATGTTTATGTATTGTCCATGTTTTAACATGTCCATATATAATAAAGAAATGAAATGCTTAGGTCCGATATTAAAATTTTAAATTAATTTAATTTTATTATTTTTGATACATATGAAATTCTTATATCAAATAAATACCTGAATTTTAAATCAATAAAAGATTTAAACATGTATCCTCATTATATATATATATATATATATATATATATATATATATATATGATATACATATATATATATATATATATGTGTGTGTGTGTGTGTTTGCGCGCGTGTGTGCGCGTATATCACCTAAACAGCTAATGTTTAAACTAACCAATATGTGTGTGAGCAAGACATGATATAACCTGCAAGGTTATATTTGGATATCCATTTATTATATGTTAAAAAATTTGTGGATACAGACTACACACTGTGTTCATTTCCGTGGTTAATTAAAAATGCACTTTATTTCTGATATCCATTAATGATATGGAAAGGACGTTGCGGTTATAGATTACATATTGTATTCATTCAAGTGAATATGTAAAAATAAATCCTGTTTAAAAAATTTCCATCCCATCATTCCTTTAAAACTATTGTATAAATGGCTCAATTTGTAGTAATGTAACCCATTTGAAATACAGGTGGAAAATCATTGTACTGCAAAAATATCGGGTCAGTTAAACATTTCGTTTTATTGTTAAAATTTATTTTTTAATTTCATTAACTTTGTTTTCAAATAATTTATGTTTATTAATAAACTGTTTCAATACCACAACGTCGGTTTAATGAAATAATATTTATCATTGCCAAAGTATTAAGGTCTTAATGAAAAACCGTTAGCTTTATGCAAAACAAAGAAGAATAATCATTTTTATGTACATTTGTTGGTTGATTATTTAGATAAAGTAAATTAACAAAATATTTATTGAATCGGGTTTATAATTCAGTGATTTGAAGTTGATTATAGCAGGAAAAGACAACACAAGTAATCATGACAACGCTAGAATGTGTTGTGCTTCGTCGTAATTATTTAAACTATTTGGTCTTTTTCATATCTCAATAGTCTGTCTTATTGTTCTCAAATAAGACTTTTCCAAAGTAGCAAGTATTTTAGCATTATCAAAGTCAGGTGCATGACTAATTTATAATAAAAAAAATAGTAAGTAAAAGTTGATGTAGTTAACATTTGATAGAAGATATTTTTATGTCATTTGATTGTGACAATAATTTATCTATAGAATTAACATACGTAGCTTCTTGAATATTGTGAATATGAAATTTCATAGACAACTTGTTATTCCAAAAGTTTTTGATCTTTAAGTTTATGAAAAATATTTTTTTCTTAGTGGTGAAGATAGTCTTTAAATTGAAATAAGATAATATTATATTGATATTGTCAGTGGTTTCTTTAATATAATATAAGAAAACTGTATACCAAGTGGAGTTATCAATGTTATTCATTTTTTACTATAAATGTTACGAAAATTTTTATTTATGTTGTTTTCTTGTATTCTTTGGAGAATATAATATTTTCGTTAGGATTTCTTGAATAAGACGACCGTTATCAGACAAATTACATGCTGTTATCAAAATGTTGTTTTTCCACAGAAATTATAAGAGGCAGTATAATAATTAGAATCAAAGTTGAGATATCTGTTTTATGAATTTATTTCGATATACATATAATGATAAAGTGTCGACAGATTTTATTGCAATTAAGTCATCTAGATAATTTTTTTCAACTTTTTTTGTAAACATAATAACAGGGTGCTATTTATTAAGAAAGAAACAATGAAATAATTTATGCATCAATACAATCAGGCCATATGTCAAATTTATCTTTCACGTACCTGAGCCAAATAGAAGGTTTCTTACTAGTTGCTTTTCATACTTGATTTGCAAAGTTATTCATGAAGCGATCAGGAATGACAGGTGACAGAAAGCTCACAAAAGGTTCTGAAATTTGTTTATGCTTTTGAATTTCATGAATAGAAAATGTATTTTCAAGACAATATTTTGCTAATGGACTAATAGAATCAAGTAAATTATTATAGTTAAAAAGATTTCAACAGAAATACTGATAAACATAGAAGAAACTTCAAAATTGTTCAATAAATCCCTATTAGCTAGATTTATTTTTTTCATAATAAAAATAATATGAGTTGAATATCTAATTCATGACGGAATTATTTCTATCAACAGTTGTAAGAACTGAACTAAATATCGATCTGAAGAACGAATGGTAAAAAACTATAGCACATACAATAGATCTCAACGTTGGGCACATTTATAAATTTTTGATTATTCCATAATATTTAGGATAAAACGAAACGCCTTTTGGTGATATTTTTACATTTTTATATTCTCATTTATATGGGAACATTTCATGGGAAATTTTTTTCTCAGTATGTATTTGGATTTCTAACAATCTTTTTTATTAGAACCATCATTTGTAGTTTTGAAAAATGTATTATGATAATCTAAACTATTAAGTACAAGAGTTTAATTGTTTTTATCTGCTACAATAATAACATTTTTTTAAAAAACAAAGAATTGTAGCAAATTCTTCTTTAGATAAATTATTTTTTGGGTGTTTCCTATTTTTAAGACGTCACGAACTGTAAATCTAATTATCATCAGTATATATATATATATATATATATATGATAATATATATTATATATATATATATATATATATATATAATGTCACTAAATATTGAAATATTAAATATGTAAATCATGCGACTGTTTTAATTATTATAACATCTTGGAAAGGTTCATTTTCAACTTAAATCGATTTGATGCATATAAATTTATTATATATTATTAAAAGAAGTTTGTTATAATATTGATTATATTTTATATTCAGTAATAGAAAGTATATATATTCTTTACAGATAATATTTTAAACTGCAAAGTCTTTAGAAACACATAATTAAAATGTTTATCCAATAGGAAAACTTCATTTTAAAAAAAGACCGACTAAATATATTTAATAACTTGTAAATCAATCGAAGTATGTTCAATATCATTGGTTTTTTTTTAGTTCACAATAACGCTAGTTTTCTTTTTCATTTAAAAGCTTTAAATTGTTAACCATTAGTAGTATGAAAATACTCAATATTTAAAACAAATAGACCAGGGAATTGGGTGAATAAAATTATAGAATGTTTATGTTCATTGAACAAAACACAATCAATAAGGAATTTTCTTTTTTTTTTTAATATCATGAATATTTTTTTTTGTTTTTTATTAGCGAACTATAGAATGTTACTTACATGACAAAATGTGGAATACAATTTTAGTTTTCAATATTTTCGAATTACATCATTATCTCTACAACGAATTAGAAATTAACAATCACTGAACCTTGGTTTCGTCTACTACAAATAGACCTTCTCAAGTGAAAATCAAACTAAAGGAAAACATATATATGCAAACAAACAAACCTTCCCATAATTCACATCATACTCCCCCTTACCTTAATATCAAAAGAAGTCTTTATAAGATTGATATCCTCAGAATCAAGGAGTTTTATCATCAAAGTCTCCTTTATTCTTCTTTTTAATTCATTCTGTTCATAAAAAATAAACTAAGCATTGTCAAACAATATTATATGACCTGTATTTAATTCATGAATATATAAAGCTGAGTTAAGATATCTATATTTAACTATACTTATAGGAACCTTAACCCTTTTATTAAAGCTAAATATACTCTGGCCTAAATAAAATTTACCACAACTACATATAATTTTATAAACAATACCAGGAATAGACCTACTATCAATAGACAGCTTTGAACCATTAAGTAACGAATTCAAATCAGAACCTTTCCTCCAGGCAACTTTCATTCTGCCTAACAAATGACTATTCCTGTACACCAAATTATATATTGATGCTTTAAATGGTAAAGACATATAATCATCATCCTTACCAACAAAATTTATATCATCCAAACCACGGCTATAAACATTATTATTAAATATCACATTTTTAATAAAATCAAGACTTTAACCAAATTCTACATATTCAGCAGCAATTTGACTTCTTTGAATATCAGCACCATTATTAAAATTATTAAGCCTTCTATTCCTACAACAAAAATTCAGCAAATATATTTTTATGTATAAAAGGCTGATAACTATCAGGCCTAATCATATTTTTCAAATTTTTAGGTTTTATAAAATGACTACAGAACAAAACATCATTAACCTTCTCAACATTTAAATCTAAAAACTTTAATTTTACAAAATCAAAAACACCACCCTCAATTGTAAACTTAATACTAGAATCAAAAGCATTCAATCCACATAAAAACTTTTCTAATTTCTGTTTCTGAATAACGACAAACAATCATCAACATACCTTACAAATACATGAAAACAGATTAATAACATTACACTCCAAATAATCAATTTAGACAGCACACGTCAATGAAGAAATAACATAACCAATAACCCTACCTTCTCTAATCTTATAAAACACATCTTTAGACATAAAATACATTGAATCCTCTAACAGCAAAGCAAATCATGAAAAACCTTAATCTTATCTGTGGAAAAACATTCTATTTTTTTTTTTAAATTGAAAGAAAAACATCAATACTTTTTAATCTATCAACCGATTGGTACATATTTTCAATGTCTAAACTACCAAAAACAAAAGTATCATCCAAAACAAAACCATTTATTTTCTTAAAAGCTTCAAAGTTAGAAGAAACACAAAATTGACCCAATTTTACGTAATCCTTAAAATATCTTATAAAAAATTTTGATATTTTATCAACAATTCCTCCTGTAAAATCAAAAATACATCTTAAAGGAAAATTATCTTTATGAGACGTCAAATTAAAGAAACTTTTGGAGGCACATAATCACTAAGGTAACAATTTAAATAAGTAGCTCTATCAAAAATATTTTTATTTTCCATAACCTTCATAATCATAATTAATTTAAATTTTATGTTTTTACCAGGATCCGAATCTAAAATAGCATATTTTCCTTTATTTAATTCTAAAGAAACTTTACTTTTAAAATCAATATTATTTAACAATACAAACCGGCCACCTTTATCTTCTTTTAACAAAACCACATCATTGGCTTTCAATCTTTTTTTAATAAAACTAATTTCCTTAGGTGAAACATTTTTTTCTCTTTTAAGTAATTGACTATTCAAAATAACCTGAAAAGACATTTTATTTTCATCATCGAAATATTACTATTATTTTCAATAGCAGAAACAAAATCAAAAACTAAACTTTTATTAGCAAACAGCCTAAAATAGACAAATCAGATATATTCAAAACATAATTTGATAAATTTAAAACAGATGCAGCATCAGGCCTGTTTTTATAAGACCCAAATCTAAACTCTTTTCCTTTCACAAAACTTTTATGTTCAGCCTTTCCAATCAACAACTTAAATATCTTGAAATACTTATTATTATAAGTGCTATCACACTTACTCCTAAACCACTTTACAAAAGAATTTAAAACTGAATAATTAAAATTCCTTCTAAAATTCAACTTTCTTCAAAACATTTTATAACTATCAATTAAATTAGATAAACTACTCATAATCTGCATAATAAATTGTTTAAGAATGAATCTTTTAAGATTTAGAATAAAATAGCAATTAGAAAATAAAACCAATTTCCTATCCAATTTAATATTACATGAATTAGGAAACACATTGCAAAACCTACAAGACTTAAGAAAATTTACCTGAGCCTTTACAGATTCAATTCTATTAGATATGTTAATTAACTTTTTTATTTCTAAAATTTCTACACAAGAAAAATTATTCTACAAATTCTGCCACATACTGAAAGAATATTAATAACTATACAAATACAAACGAATAAATAATAATAAACAAATAATACAAAATAATAATACAAATACACAAAACAAATCAAGTAAAATATGAAATTCACAAAACCATAAAGCACTATTCAAAAATATTACATAGTATACCTAATTAAAAAACCAAAATTGCCTAACACTATAATTATCTTATAAAACTGCCACATACTGAAAAAAAATTAATAACTATACAAATATGAACAAATAATTAATAATAAACAAATAATACAAAATAATACAAATTAGTAATAAAAATACACAAAACAAAGCAAATAAAATATGAAATTCACAAAACCATATGTCACTATTCAAAAAATATTAAATAGTATACCTAAATAAAAAACCAAAACAGCCTAACATTATACTAGCAAAAATAAAAATGCAAAACCATAAAACAATATAATACTAGATTAAATCCAAAATTTTACCAAGATCCTTACACAACCATGGTTTCATCTACTATAAATAGACCTTCTCAAGTGAAAATCAAACTAAAAGGAATATATATATATATATATATATATATATATATATATATATATATATATATATATATATATATATATATACAAACAAACAAACTTTCCCATAATTCACTTCAAACTACACCTTCTCTTAATATCAAAAGAAGTCTTCATAAGATTGATAGCCTCACAATCAATGAGTTTTATCATCAAAGTCTCCTTTATTCTTCTTTTTAATTCATTCTGTTCATAAAAAATAACCAAAACATTTTCAAACAATATTCTATGACCTGTATTCAATACATGAATATATAAAGCTGAGTTAAGATACCTATGTTTAACTCTACTTATATGTACCTTATCCTTTTCATTAAGGCTAAATTTACTCTGGCCTACATAAAATTTACCAAAACTACATGGAATTTTATAAACAATACCAGGACTAGATCTACTATCAATAGTCTGCTTTGAACCATTAAGTAACGAATTCAAATCAGAACCTTTCCTCCATGCAACCTTCATTCCACCTAACAAATGACTATTCCTATAAATCAAATTATATATTGATGATTTAAATGGTAAAGATATATATATAAACAAGATATATATAAACAAGACATCATTATATTATGTTTCTCATATACTTTCTCCTGAACTGAATAAGAAACTTAATCAATTTAATAGACAACTTTCCATTTAAATCTAAAATTTATTTCCATCTAATCTACATTCATTCAAAATCAAACCTTTGTCCAGATGTTACAATAATTGAATATTCTAAGATGATATGTAAATCACGTGACATTTGTGAATTATTATAACATCTTGATGAGGTTCAGTTTTGAACAAAAGTCGATTAGAAACAAATAAATTTTTGACTTAAATATATAGTTGTCTATTAAATTGATTATGTTTCATATTCAGTTCAGGAGAATATATATATATTGTACCGGTATAAATCCACCACGCTTACTCATACACAGTACCCGAGTTCAAACCCAGTCCACGTTTAAGAATAAATTCCAAAACGCCAACTGAATTCAAACCCAACCCCGGTATGACTAACCGATGATGACTCTATAACAGCACGGGGTTATCCCTTTTCTAGCTCAGCTTAGAACATGGACTAAATTCTTACAGTTAATGATATAAGGTTTATTAGACTCTAGACACTGGGACGGTCATTCATGTAACGTATATATTTAAATTGCCAATACAGACAGTAAGTGGCTAAATAGACTTAGAGAGTAATAAAGTGGAGGACACCAAAATTTAATTAAGTAAATTGTTTAATAAGCCAAATATAAAGCATATAAATATAGTGTTAAATAAGACAAATAGAAAGCACACGAATATAATGTTATATAATAGAAATATACAGCATATAAATATAGTGTTATACAGTACGGTAAGACTTCATAAATCCTCTTGTATTTGGCTACTAGTCTTTAGTGAATGTTTTATTTAATAAACAAACTTATGCCAATAGCTGGATAGTTAAATGATTGACGGGTGGTTAAGAGAATCAGAGTATTTGAGCACTGGAAAAATATTTATCTAAAGATTTTTATTAACTTATTTTATTAGAATAGGCTCGAGCCGTTACGTAGACGAACAGTTGGAGGTGGTTTTATATAAGTACGACATAAAGGATAGATGTGCTGGTGGTTTTATATAAATACAACATGGAAGATAGATGAACTGGTGGTTGCCTGGATTCAAGAGCCCTACAGTAATCAATTGCGGTGCATTAACGGAATACCGGGCGGCTTGTACTTTGACAAAGGCTTAATGCCCCCAAGTAGTTCCGGGACACGACAACCAGCCGGGATCATTTCGAACCCCAGTGATCCAAGTGATTACCGGGAAAGAAAAACTGCTTTCATTCCCCAATGGTAGAATGGCGAGACGCTAACTTCAGCGAAGGGAAGGCATTGCCACAGACATCACGTACGAGAACTTGAAATGGATTTTTTAAAAGAAATTATATAAAACCTGGAAACTATTAGTCTGTTTCTACGCCACAGGCTGAGATCCTTATCCCAATAAAAACAAAGCGAAATTAAACTGAAGGTGAAAAACAATCATTAGTTAATTTTACTCTGGGACTCTTAATCCTTCAGGTTGACAGGCGGTAGCGACAGTATTAAATTATACAGGGAGTTATTTCTCAGATCAGACATGACATTACGATAACACTTTGAAACTATTATATATATTTAATATTGAAACTTAGATTGTAATTTTATACCAACTTAACACAGAATAATAAAGTGATTTAACATTTACTAACTCGGAATATGAAAGAATATTTAACTCAGAACATGGAATTACTTTTAAATTAAATTGATCATTATTACACACTAGTTTACACATAGTTGGAAATATTACTATTGGCAATGTTTGTTCATGAAATAAGCAACATAAGAAAATATAAATGCATTCAGTTGAAATCTTATTACTATTAATTACAATTTTATAAATGATTTCTAAAGACTAGAGCAGAGGGTTAAAAAAAAAGAAAAGAAAATTTACTGACAGATTAAACAATAGCATTATAAATGATATAAAGACTTACATATGATTCACTTGATTGATAACATTAAGCACGGAAGAAAATTAAAGTTCGTGTAACAAAGTTCTCTTTTTCTTCATCCAGCTTGGCTTGTGACGACGTAGGCGCGCATTTTTGAAAGTTATTTGTAAGGCATAGTAAATTTTGAGATTGGAAGTTGGGAATTCTGAAGTATATGAAACATGATCAAACAGCGGCACGAGGATCCATATTGGCGGGCAAGGACCAGCTCCTGGCACTTAGCCCATCAACATTGCGATTCACTGGTAAACTTCTTAATAATAATGTTTGAATTATACTCAACTGCTGTGTTGTCTCGAGACTACCTCTCTCAAACACGACCAAAGTTAGAATGTAAGTTTTTTCTAGAATTTGCCACTGCTGACCTTTCCGACTTGTTTTTGTTTTAGGCTCCGCCTACTTCCTCAAGCTTGACCAACAATCAATTATCTGTTTTTAGCCATCTTTTAATTTAATACGCTATTTTTAAATTGACATAATAATTACATATAAAAATTCCTTACTAATTTTGAATACAACTTAATTGCTCTGAACATTTGTGCAATTAGATTTTAATTAAAAACACTGATCAAAGGAATGTGATTTTTGATCAGTATTTTTAGACGACTTTATACAATTTTAAAACTAAAATTTAAAACAAATACGCCCGCACTGAAACTTTAAATTAAATGATATAAATTCACAAACCACGCACACACGAATATTATTTCATGGTTTGCGACATTTATATACGGAAACTTTACATATTTATTTATAAACTATAGAATATATAACTAATTTATATTATAACTTAAAATAGACAAAATCTCACTGCGGGCGAACAGTAGTTTGAATTACCGTACATAAAAACACCTGAAACGAAGATCGGTTCTCCGATCTGTCTGTTTCAATATGAATTATTATTTTTGGGAATAAACCATGTCTTATTTTGCATTACAATCCGATATTTCGACTTGCTTGCAACCACCATTATCAAGGTTAACTTTTAAAAGAAAAATTGTTAGATCTCAAACAATAACATGACTCAGTGTGAGATGAGAAAGGAAATCCAACTTGAAGTAGTTCAGCATTGACAATATGAGGCTTATAAAAATATTTATTTCCCTCAGTTTTTTTACTTATCAATTTTAAATTAACAATAGAAGACATAGATAAAATGAGAGGTTTCCACATAGCTCGAATAGGTTGTGCTACATCAGCCCTATTTAAACCAGTAGGTCTCTTTAATATTTCAGTTGCCTTGCTCATGGTTCTTAAAGAATACCTTTTGAAATTAGGATGTATTTTGCACTGTCAAAATCAGATTTGTAACCAATTTCTAAAATATTGGAAAGTAAAAACTGGTGTCTTAATTTTCTGATTAATTACATTTATATGTTCCTTAATTTTGACATTTATTCATCAATTATACTGGCTTACATAGAATTTTGAGCACTGCAAAAATGGAGTTTCATAAACTTCATGGTGTTCCAAAAATAATTTGTCTTTAGGTTTGTGTAAAAAATCACCAACTTTCTTGTCAGTCGAAAAAGTAGACTTTATATTAAAAGTAGATAGTCTTCTACTTATTTTATCAGTAACTGCTTTAATACAAGGTAAAACCACACTATTATAAGATTAATTGTCAATTCTATCATCTTTTTTTCCTTTTAACATCACTGCTATGTAAAGCTTTACATATGGTGTTTCTATTATAATCATTAGGAAATAGAATATTCGTTGTAAGTTCTATTTCTTGTGAAAGATGTATTTTATCAGACAAACTATAAGCTCCCATCAAATGATTTTTTGATACAGAAAATATTTGAGCAGGGTACTGAGGAGAATTAAAATTAAGATATATGTTTGTATGGGTTGATTTTTCATAAACTGGTATGAAAAGGTTTCATCACATTTTCTTCTAATTAAAACATCAATTAAAGAAAGAGATTTGCTGTTTTTTTTTCCACTTCAAATAAAATTTCATAATGTCAATTATTTAGTAAAACAAGAAAAATTAAAACATCAATGCCATCAGGGCCATATAAAAATGTATCATCCACATATCTTAGCCAGATAGAAGGTTTCTTGGTAGCTGCATTTAATACTTGATTTTCTAAATTATCCATGAAAAGATCAGCAAAGGCAGGTGATAGTGGAGATCCCATATGAAAGTCCATTAATTTCTTTAAACTTTTGAGAATCATGAATAAAAAAATGTATTTTCAAGTCAATGATTCATCAATGGAATAATAACATCAAGAAAACCATTGTATTGAGCTATTGTAAATAATGTCCTTCCAACAAGAATATTAATAAACTTAGAATAAACAGCAAAATTAACCAATAAATATGTTCAGTTAGTTTTAAGTTTATAATTATAAAAATAAAATGACTTGAATATTTAATTCTTAATGGAATATTATCTGTTAATGGTTGTGAACACTGGGATAAATATCAAGCCAAAGTATATGTTGGAGAATCTGTTTTTAATAATAACAAGTGCATTTTTATTATTTTTACTACCTCGATTCACAAATATATCCACTGCCATGTCCATTTGTAAATGATACAGTTTTTATTTGTCAATAAAGTTTTATCTTTTGAATTATTTATTATTTTATTTAATGTAGGTGATGCTGAAAATGCAATATCACATATTCTTTTATAAATTTTCTTAATGAAACTTGCCTGTTGATTCGAAATATATGGTATTGATATCCAAAATTTTTTATCAAAAGAATTAACATTATTATTAATATTAGTTTTATATTTAGAATTAAAATTTTTAACAGTATAATAAACATAATCATAATTATATCCAACATTTAACAATTGATTGTATTAATTTTCAATATTTTGGGTTTATTCTGATGCATATTTACAAAGGTTATCATTTTTAATTAAGAAAAACTTCAAACCTGTCATTTTATGTGACATTGGCACTTTTGATTCATATAAAATATATCCTATGTTTGCTTATAGTAATCCAGTTTATCTTTGTTTGTAGTTATCTTGAGATATAAAAATTGAACACTCATTGAATTTTCATTTGTTTTAATCCATTTTAAATCCTTTATAATATTTAATTCATTAAGCAAATCATTAATAGCATTTGGCTTTCCACAAACAAAAACTCCATCAACATGTTGATTGTATAATGTAATATCTTTCTGATAATGTTCCATTTTTAAAATATTGTCTTCATATGTAAATATGACAGAATTACATATTTGGGCAACTGTAGGAAGACCCATTGGCCAGTCATTACTCATTTTATAAAATTCATGCTTAAAAACTGCATAAATATTTTTAGCAATAAAGTTTAATGTTTCAACATTAAATTTTATTATTTTAACATTAACATTTTTAAACTTTAATGCATTATTAATTATTTCAATAGATAACATTCTATCAATTGATCCATACATTTCACTGATATCAAAGGTACAAATTACATCATAATTATCAATAACAACATTATTAATTTTACCAACAAAATCAAATGATGAACATATTATATACATACCAAAACCAATAATTTTCTGAAACATTTTCTCAATTAATTTACATGTCTCATAAAAAATGCACCCCCAAAATCAATCATTAATTATAATGGTTCTTTATCTTTATGCAATTTTATATTTGAAAATATTATAGGACATATTGCACCTGAGGGATAAATTCTATAATAAGTTCAATTATCAATTACATTATTTTTGGATTTTTAAAAAATGTTATTTACAAATTGAACACATACACTTTCAATATTTCTCTTATTAATCTTTATAAAATTTATATTATTTATTTGACTAATAACTTTATTTTCATAATCCAATTTTAGTAATAAATACATCTTTAAACCTATATCTTTTTTTATACACACAATATTATTATAAATGCATTTTTTTTAATTTAGAAATTTGTACATTCCAATTACTATTTATTGTAAATTTAAATTTCTTTTCTTTTACATTTTTAACTAAATTGTTGCCAACATTTGAATCACATTTAATTGTGCACAAGGAACTATCGACAGGTGATTTC
Source organism: Epiperipatus broadwayi (assembly GCA_028023455.1). NCBI lineage: Eukaryota > Metazoa > Onychophora > Udeonychophora > Euonychophora > Peripatidae > Epiperipatus > Epiperipatus broadwayi. The sequence goes on from JAQFVV010001546.1 coordinate 19,068, forward strand.
AATTTGTGTGATATTATTATGATTTTACTTATTACACAGTTAAAAATTTTAATTCTAAATATAAAAATAATATTAATAATAATGTTAAGTCTTCTGATAAAAAATTTTGGAAATCAATATGATATATTTGTAATCAATAGGCAAGTTTCATTAAAAAACTTTATAAAGGAATTTATGATATTGCATAAAATACAAAACAAAATAATGAAAATAATGATAATTTATCAGCTTGTGTCTTTTATGATGATATTAAATCATGTATATATGGTTTTGATTTTAATTATTTTACTGAAAAATATTCAAAACTGAAAGAAATAATAATAAAAGAAAAATTAAAAAAGCAATGTTGATATATAAATAATACAGGCAATATTTAATTAATAGGCAAGCAGCAAACATTAAGATCAGAAAATTATAGGAAAGTTGACATTGTGGAATTATAGGAAATGTGTCATTATAAAAGTATTAGTTGACAAAAACTACAAAGATAGTTGAAAGCGCTTCTAAGTGACACTTATAGATATAATTTTATAAACTTTTAAGTACTGTATTTTCTAAAATATATATATATATATATATGTGTGTGTGTGTGTGTGTTGGAACAAAGATTTTCATGGGTTGCATATATAACATACATATTTTGTGGGTTCATTCATGTTAAAAATTTGAAATACTAATATTCCAATGTTTCGATTTGATCACACAGGTCATCCACTAGGTGATAAAAGGTAGAAAGACAGTTATAGAGTCGCTACAAACACTGATTTGAATAAATATTAAAGTTTCCACCAATAGCAAAACTATTAAATTTAAGATTGTTTTATAAAAAAATCATTCCAAATAGAAGAAAAATTGCACGTATCATCTCACTTATTGATACAATCTGGCCTTTTAAGTATCTCAATGGCTTCTCTAATTTTGCACTGCTAGAGATTGTCACATCTGGATATGATCCTGGTACTATAAAAATCAATTTATGACCTGAATCTATAGTAAGGCGGGAGAATGCTGATGATGTGAGTGTTGGTTAACTGCATTAGCATGCTCATCTCTCCTAACACTGATGTGACGGTTACTCATACCTATGTAAGAAGTTTTACCATTTTTACCTGATATTTGGTAAACAACATGAGATTCAAGAGGGATTGAATCCTTAGGCTTGGTTATTATATTGCCGATTTTTTGATGAGTAGAAAATGTTGTAACTATATTATAGTATTTTAATATATGTGCTTAAAATTGGACAAAATAGAAAACAAGATAATAATAAATCAGCTATTAGAATTTATGTTCCATATGTTAAAGGAATGATAGACAGTATAGGATGTATATCAAAACGCTATAATATAGTTACAACATTTTCTACTCATCAAAAGATCAGCAATATAATAAGCAAGCCTAAGGATTCAATCCCTCTTGAATTTCATGGTGATTACCAAATCTCATGTAAAAATTGTAAGCACCAATCTTATCAATTAATAAGAATTATACCCTCAAAAACAAAAAAAAAAAGATTCCAGTGGACGCTTTTAGGTACCTTATCCAAACTAGCTCAATCTCAAGGTCTGAGAGACAATGTCTATTGAGAGAATGAAACCAAGGTTATCTTACAATGAAATGTCATATATATATATATATATATATATATATATATATATATATATATATATATATATATATATATATATATATATATATATATATATATATACCTTTATATTTTTTCTATCTGCCTATGAATCTCATTATAATAATCCAGAAGTTATAAGAATCCCTAAATTCAGATAAAAACATATGTTATAGTTAAATTCTAAGATTTATTAGTCCCCCCCCTATATATATATATATATATATATATATATATATATATATATATATATATATATATATATATATATATATATATATATATATATATATATTTAATATCTCAAAGATATGACACATTCATTAAGATACATATATAAGATTAATATATACATTCATGAAAGAGTGCAATTACACATAAGAGTTGTATTTATTAAATGATTTAACCTATTTTCTAATTACTTTCTTTTAAGTTGGAATAAAGCACATGTTTATATATAAATATTACTATAATTAAAATTACCCCAAATCCAAAATTCAACCAGACCAACAAAATTTTTTTCTTAAAACACAACCAAAGATTTCACTGCTACGGGCAAACTTCTCATGTGTAAAGAACTACAAAAACTACACAATATATATAATATTAACCATTACCCACAAATCCATTTACTTCCCACCCACCCTTAATATTAAAAGAACTATTAGTTAAGTTAATTGCTTCGGAATAATAAATTTTGAATAATAAAGATTCTTCAACTATTCTTTTGATTTCATTTCTCTCAAAGAAGACCACCTTATTTCCATCAAAATAAATAGTCTTGCCTGTATCTTTTTCATGGACATACAAAGCTGAACTAAGGTATCTATTTTTAACTCTACTTTTATTAACCTTTATTGTTTCATTTAAACTCAAACTACTCTGGTCTATGTAGACCTTCTTAAAAAAAAAAAAAAAAAACAAGGGATAAAAACAAGGAATAGTCCTCTTATCAAAAATTTCCTTTGTTATTATTTAATAAATTATTCAATGTTACACCCCTTTTCCAAGCTATTTTCTTATGTCCACACAATTTACTATTGCTACATACAATTGTATAGGAAGACAATTTAAATGGTAAAGAAATAAAATCATATTTTTCTCCATCGTTTACAACCTTACATATATTACTATTAAATAAAATACTTTTAACAAATTTGTTAGAGTAACCAACCCTCAAGTCATCTTTATAAAATTTACATTTCTGAAACAAAGCTACCCCACTAGAATTATTTAATTTATTATTCCTTTGACAATAATTCCTTAAAGCAGCTACTTTATAAGATACAGACTGATAGCTATCAGGTTTAATTACATATCTTAATTCTCTACTTTTAACAGTATAACTACAATGTAAATAATTAGTCTGTACATTTCTAATCACCAAAAGTTCTAAAAATTTTAAGTTACCAAAATGTAACCCCCTCCTTCTAACAGATATCTTATAGAAGGATTAAAACAATTATAATCATTTAAAAATTTCTTCAATGTATCATTCTGAAATACAAATAAACAATCATCAACATATCTGACAAATAACTTTACATATAAACAATTATTTTTAATAATAATTTCCTCCTCCATATAGTTAATATAAACTGAACATACTAATGAAGAAATAATATAACCCATGATCCACCCTTCCTTAATTTTTTAAAAATTATCTTTATAAATAAAATACATAAAATCGTCCTTAAAAAAGCAAATCTTTAATTACCTTAATTTAATTTTTTGATGAAGAACTTTTCTTAATCAATACAGACATAAGAACATCAATACTGCTTAACTTATTAAAAGACGGATACATATTTTCATTATCTTAACTGCCAAATACCCTCTTACTTTCATTTTAAAATTATTAATCTTATCAAAAGCCTCAAAAGAAAAGCAACTGTGTAATGACCAAAATCAACAAATTGTTTTAAAAAAATATTCAAGAATCTAGAAATACATTCTACAACACTACTTGTAAAATGAAAAATTAATCTTAAAGGAAAACCATCATATGCGTCTTAATATTCATAAATAACTTAGCTAATATGAAATCATCTGGATAACATATTAAATAATCTACTCTATTAAAAATTTTAAATTTGCTATTTTATTCATAATAACTTTCTTTTAATCACATTACCTGGATCTATATCTAAAAACATATATTTACCATTATTTAATTATCTATCCATTTTTTCTTTGAACTCATCTCCTTTCATAATAACAAACCTACCAGCTTTATCTTCATGAGAAATGATCACATCATTAGCAATTAACCTATACTTAAGATATCTAACCTCAGCAGATTAACCACAAATTTTTCTTTCCTTTTTAAAATTCTTATTTAAAATCAATTGAGTACCATCTTTCTGCTCATCATCGAAATTACTACATTCAATAGATGAAATTGTATAAAAGACTATATTTTTTGAATGAGATGGAACAAAATTTGGTCCTTTACCAAGAATATCTAATTAGCTATCATTGAACTTAATATCAGAAAGATTAACAACTCTAACATCAGAAACATTACTCTCATACCCCTTATCACTACAAAAACTTTTATTCACTTTTCCAAACAACTACTTTAATTTTTTTTCATGTTTCTTACAATAGAAATTCGACCTATTCTGTCTAAAATGCTTAGCCAGAGACAGCAGTGAAAATATCTCTGTCAGGAACCCCTCCCCAAAGTCCTGACCATGGTTTTGTGCTTTGGCACTCCTCAGAAAGGTGTCAGGGTAGGTTCAGACAATACATCTAAAAATACCAATCCAAAGCCCTGCACTTATCTAAAAGTTATCTATTTAGTGGAAAATCTGAAATTTTCAGACATCTACATGTCTTCAAACCCAGATATCCAACTCAAATAGCCATATGGGGCTCATAGATTTTCATCCATACCATATATTAGTTGTCTTAGCAATATAAAACTACATAAGACATATGGCATAGACTATAAACGTCAAAAATAAGTCATTTATCACATGACCCTAACTCTTAAGCTTGTAAGTTATAAACAATGAAGATTGCCAATTCCTCTACAAGCTTTATAAAAAATTCTTAGCCAGAGCCAGCACTTAAAATGTTTCTGTCAGGAACCCCTCTCAAACCCCTGACTGTTGTTTTGTGCTCTGGTACTCCTCAAAGAAGTGTCAGGGTAGGTTCTGACACTAAATCTAAAAATACCACCCCAAAGCCAAGCCCTTATCTAAAAGTTATCTATTTAGTGGAAAATCTGAAATTTTCAGATATCTGCATGTCTTCAAACCCAGATATCTAACTCATATAGCTATATTGGGCTGATAGATCTTCAGCCATACCATATATTAGTAGTCTTAGCAATATAAAATTACATAAGACCTATGGCAGAGTCTATAAATAGTCAAAATAAGTCATGTATCACATGACCTTATCTCTTAAGCCTGTAAGTTATAAACAATAAGGATTGCCAATTGCTCTACAAGTTTTATGGCAAATGCTTAGCCAGAGCCAGCACTTAAAATATCTCTGTCAGAAACTCCTGCCCAAACTCCTGACCATGGTTTTGTGTTTTGGCACTCGTCAGAGAGGTGTCAGGGTAGGTTCAGACACTAGATCTAAAAATAGCAATCCAAAGCCAAGCACTTATCAAAAAGTTATCTATTTAGTAAAAAATCTGAAATTTTCAGACATCTACATGTCTTCAAACCCAGCTATACAACTCAAATAGCTATATGACGTGATAGATCTTCAGCCATACCATATGTTAGTAGTCTTAGCAACATAAAATTGCACAAAACCTATGGCAGAGACTATAAATAGTCAAAATAAGAGTCATATATCATGTGACCCTATGTCTTAAGCTTGTAAGTTATAAACAATGAGGGTTGCTAATTCCTCTACAAGCTTTATGAGAAATGCTTAGCCAGATCCAGCACTTAAGTTGTTTACTATGCAGACATTTTTTTTTAAAAGTAGAGATTTAAGATCTATAATTAAACATTGTTTTATTTTTAAGAATAAAAAAAAAAATCGACTTTTTTTAACAAAAATTTATTTTTTGTCCAATCTTATTTTTTCAAGACACCATTTTTTTTGTTCCAAATCTTTTTTATTGTTTTTGAATAAACTTTTTTTTTTTATCGAGAAACAAGCTTTCTCGACAGATCTTTCCAAGACCTGTCATGATATTCCTTCCGGTGTTTTGATACTTTTCCATCTCAGCTCTAATACGCTTTTCTGTAACTGTTCCCAGCTGTACCGGTCGGTTTCGTCTGTTCATATAACAAGATCTAGCATCTAGGCAAAGTACCTCGAATCCAATCCTGTGCAAGATACATAGGTCAGGAACATTCATGAACTCTGCCCTATTTGCCTATTTTCCAGATCTACCAAATTATGAGCAACAATTCCAATGATACTGATCTAATTTATTCCTACCCCGCCGGCATCACAAAGTCGTGACACAAAAAGACTCTTATTCGAACTTGGTTCATGTCTGGAATATTATAATTAGCGATTTTCGATCATCTAGTAAGTGAAACCTTTTTTATATTACATCAAAATTATTTCTATTCAATAAATGAAACAATGACTTAGATATTTAGAAAGATATAAAATTTATTAAATCAACTTGGAGTATATATGATTGCAAACGTTATTGGTGTTACAAAGTAAATAAAATGGGTGTTTATCTCCCTTGGACAACATTAACCTCCCTTACAATACTATACAATGAACATATTTAATCATCAATAACAAATAATTCATGGCTTTATTCTATTGCGGCTATTTATATGTCAATAATTTATCGGTTGACTGGGATACATAAGATTTTTAATAAGAGCGCTAGACTACGGTATCTGAAAATTATTTGAATCCACCAGTACTAAAATAACAGCATTCATACCAATACGTAAGTTTATTAAGTTGGATGATAAGGTTAATTTTATTTAATTAATACTTGCATTTGCTATATAAGAACATGTGTGTGGGAAGCTAATTTGGGAAATAATAATAATGGCAGAAGTGTCATATCTGAAAGTGTGAATGTAATATATATTAAAAAATGGCAATCCATGTAGCATAATCATAACAGTACGGTTTAGGAGAATTAATAGGCTTTCAACAAGAACAAAATATGGGAGAGCGGTACGTGTATGAGGGCAATGGAACGATCTATTCTAAGATCTAAGAAAACGCTTCAATTCACCGTTAAAGGAATGCGACTCTCTGCAAACGTCGGCAGAGTCGGGTCATAAACAACTAAGAATGCGCTTTATGGAATTGCCATAGGCTGGACTTTTGCCAGAGCGAACCCTATGCCATAATATCTCGCGCGGAAGAAATCCAAAAAGGTTTGCCAAACCTTGTCCTTGGTATTGGAAGTAAAAATGAATGAAGCACAAAGATATATATAACGAAAGGCCGGTATGCACGTAACGCTTGCATTAATATAAATATATATATTTAACTAAGGAATAAAGAATTATCGCCTATCTTTATTAATAAAAACCCAGCGTACTGGTATGATTTGATTACTACGTGGATATGGAAGAATTACATTTTTATGCTAATATAATAGAGCTCATAGAACTAAAGGATCCCCCCCCCCCTTATTGTATTACTTTAAACTACACATAAACTTTCCACAACGTATAAATAATATAACTCTTTGGTTTTGAATGCTTTAATAAATAAATACTTTTCATATTATTAAATATATATATAAAGTCGGTGGTGGCTATTGATTTCAAGAAATTAATATTAATTTAATTCATATAAATCTAATGGCAGATTTTAGAAGTTAGCGCTATTATTTAATTAACCAAAAAAAAACATTTCTACGAAAATAGATTTTTACTTAGTTGTTGAAAATAACACTGTACAAGACTTATCAAATTCTTATTTTATTTCCCCAGACTGGCAGGCTCCCGCTATACTAGGAATAACAAATTTGTTTTCAAAACTACTAGGTTAATTACCCTCTGAAAAGTAAGGAGGGTTTTCTTTTATTAAAAGAGATAGCGTAAGCATTTGCGATTCTGGGGGAAAATTATCGACATATAATTTAGTATCTGAAAGTATAAAACATAATAATAAGAATAAAATATTGCCGCATAGACGTGACATTAAGTACTAATAATTATTCAGGAGAGGTTTAATGTAGGAGAGATTACAGCTAAGTTATATAGAGAGAAGAAAGTACAATTGACAAAAGGTAAGAATTCATAAATTGATTGATAACTAATATTAAATTTTACAAATGAAAGCTTTACAAAATGTTTAAAGAAATAGATAGATGAGAGTTAAAATTATTCACGCTAACTTTAAGAGTCTAGCAGCATTTGAAATTGTTACCTCTGTACAAACTTGGCTGTTCTTTTGATGATTTCGGATTCCCTCGGAGAACTAGATCTAGTTTGTTAAGCAGTTATTCATGCAGGTAGTAAGTTTATTATTTAACGAACAGGCATATAATTATAGTCTATGAGTTTCAGGATCCATGGGCACAGATTTCAGGGAAAGCCATCTCGAATGGTGAGAAAGGCGACTTAGATTTACTCAGTACACATTGAAATTTACGAGCGCAACTTTTCTTGGTGACTGCTCTCCTTGACCGTCTTCCTTACTCTCCCAATTAATTCGTAATTAATTCCATGCCTCGGTATTTTTGGAATCCCTTTCTGATTGGTCATTGCAATCTAATTTTCAAAAGAATTCGTATACAGGCTTTTACCTATTGTGATGGAAGATGCCATTGTTAGATAAGCATTCAAACTTTAATTAATTTTGATAAAAGAAAATGTTTGTAACAAAAATAAATCAATTAAGTTTAGTTTCTACTTTTGATTCTAGAGAAACTTTTAATTAAAGTTATGTTAGAATATTATACAAGATTACGCCTCTCACCTTTAATTAATTTTGACTAATTACAATCGCATCTTCCATATTGGATTTAAAATAAAAGTATAGTTTAATGACAAAAAATAATTTAAAAACACAATTTTATAAACTTACATGTAACGAACTTTTCCACTAAATATTTACTCAGTACCTTTGTCTCTACAATATCAGTAGATATCTGAGCTGCAATTAACAAACAATTATTATGACTTTTAAAAAACAAATTAATACAGAAATTATAATATATTTTGATATTATAAGTCCGTTATAATTAATCCCCCATTCCCTATTGCGTATACGAATTTTTAAATGCTATATTTATTAATTTTATTTTGCATGTTTAAATTCAGATATTTCTGCCAATATCTTCGTTAATACATATGTTAGTTAATAATACTCAAACTAAAAGATACAAACAAATGTGTTAGTGAGTGGAATATATATGCAAGAATAGGGTTTGAATTTAGGTTGGTAGCGGAAGATTGGAAGTGGGCTGTGAAGCGCAATCTGAATCTCAGATTCCGCTTCACAGCTTCAATACTAAATTAGCTGTATCACTTGCAAAAAAGTAATTCGGCAGCCCTCAAAGTCCATCCCATGAGCAAATGGAATACCTTCATCGACATTGACGCCAATGACATTCTATTTCAGATGTTTGACAATGCCTTAATTTCATTAAACCATGACAAAGATAGTTTTTCTGGGTGGGTAAAATATTTATTTTTGGGGGTTGACAAGAAGGCCACCACATCTGCTTTTGTTGCAGGTAAATCTCAAAACTACAACACTGAACAGTCATCTGCCATTGAACTGTTTTGATCTTGAAAAAGTCTCAGAAAGTGTATGACTTGGTCGTGAACTTTGCTGAATTGTGATTTACACTCCTCATTTAGTGAATTCTGACCCCTGACAATGAAAGTAGGGGTGTTTGAGTTTTTGTTACAATTTTTACTTATTCACATCAATTACAATACATTTAAGCAAAAAAAAAAATCAGTTCTAATATACTTTTCGTCATTACAACTACAGAAACCTTCATATCATATGCTGTACAATAGTCAAGAGTAATGTCTATAGAGAGTGTCATCTTCTAATCGCTAATAATGTTCAACATGCTAGAGATGTTGGGAAAGTGTTTGAATAGGTTACAGGCCGTAAGATCTATGAAAGGCCTTGTAAACTGCATACTTGTGTGCTTTAGTGTAGAAACAGTACCATCATGCATTGTGTATCAATAGACCATGTTTTACCCATATACCATTTTTTGACTTGGTCACGGAAGTAATCTTTGTAGGAATATCAATATTTAATTTTTTTTCACATGGATGAACTCGCAAAATATGTCTTATATATATATATAACATCTAAAAATAACCATAAAAATTGTTCTTTGTTTTTTTTTAACTTTTTAAAGATGTATTTTTTAATAAAAGAAGGCAAATATATATATATATATATATATATATATATATATATATATATATATATATATATATATATATATATATATATATATATATATATATATATATATATATATATATATATAATCACAAATTAAAAAAATAAATGAAATGTGAAAGAAATGAATATAATAAAACAATAAATTAATATAAGAGAATATTCTGTAATTATTTATAATTGGTATAAGAATTTTAACTATTGCTAGACAAGAAGAAAATAAAGGATTACTGTCAGCTATTTCTGTTTGTTTACTGGTGTAGTACTATTCATAAATTGTTTGCTGTCAATATGTTTTGTACTTTTTTCTATTTATATTTATTTAATATGATGATGTAAAAATCCAGTTGGAATGTTGATGCCATATTTCTAAAAATGGAATTTTTTTTTTGTGGAAATGCAATTTCTGAATATTGAAAATAAATACCTAGTAATCTTTATGATGCTTCGATTTATTTGTGATTTTCTAACGAAATCTCAATAATTATATAAAAAAGTGAAAGAAGGAACAAACAATAGATTACAAAAGTGATGCACTAAAGCAGGATAACCAGCACACATATTGGACATCTATAGAACACAATTAAAATATATTTAGTCAGATATATATGCTGACTTTTATGTATATATGAAGCTGTGGAGAACTATGGGCAGTAATGAAGTATTCAATGAAGGATTGACAAATACCTTGAATGCATGAGCCTTTTGTACGAACATCACATATATGTTGAACTAAAAATAAAAACAATAAAAATTAGTAAGATTATTTTAAAAATACTTTATGTGTAAAAAAATTGCAAAATTCTATTCTTCTTTCATTAAATTTTAAAAACGTTTATATTTTACTGAATTCTATACTTTACATCACACATAATATAAAACAAAGTGACATTTTTTTTAATAATATCATAACATTTGTTGATTATTTGTTATTGTTAATCTTAAGTTTAAAATTGTTGATATTTGGAGAAATGCAATGATATATTCTTCAGTCATTTCTACATCACTTATTTAAAAAAAAATCCATTTGTTGTATATATTTTGCTATATTGATTATGTAAATATATATTTATATATAAATGGTTTTATATTATTTATATTTTTGTTGTTATTGTTAAAAATAAATTCAGTGTTAATATTTAAAAGTATTGTTTGTCTCTAATTATTCTGTTGACATATTATTATTTTATTTAAATATTTAAAATATTAATAATCAGCATTAAGCTTTTGCACATGCACTTTGTAGATTTTTAACAATAAATGAATACAATCCACTTCAGTCACAAGATAAGTCTTTGGAAAAGATAGAATGAATACTTCTATCTTTTCGAACCCCAACACTTATGCATGGTCAAATCTTAAGTATTTGAAAGTGAGAGCATGTAGATATTAAACAATCACTTTTTTTTTTTTTTTTTACATACTTGAATGAATGACGTTGGCGAAATTTACTAAAATTTACCATGCATCATTCTTATTTGAAATTAAATGTATGTAAATAAACTATTTATTTTATACAGCGCGATGCATAAGTGATGTATAGCGTTTGGGTTCGAAAAGATAGATGGAGTCATTCTATCTTTTCCAAAGACTTATCTCGTGTTTGAAGTGGGAGTATTCATTTATGGTTAAAAATCTACAAAGCTTATGTGCATTAGCTTAATAAATGATTATTAATATTACAGTTTATAAACATCGCGCTATATAAAATAAAAAGTTTATTTAAATATTTAGAGTAAAATGTTTGTTGATTTCTGTTGATATTTCGTTCTTCCATCTTTGTATAAAGTTACATAATGTGTATGAAATAGCTGTCCTTTATATCCTACATTCACAAATTCTTCATCATAAGTCTTAATATTCGATAATTTATCACTTTGAAATTTATACAACACATTATTTTTTTAATAAATATATTCTTTAATTTAGCAAATTTTTGCATAAGTTAAACATTCAATGTGAGATGTACAAGTCTTTTTATTTATTTATTTATTGTTTCTTCTACTTGATAATACATTAAGTGGCTGAGACCCGCAATCCCATATCCCAACATTCATCCATTTGAATGATTACCGTTTTTTGGAAAGATTCATATAAATATATAGTATACAACATTTGAAAGTCAATTATGTAAAATGAATGAGTCTGGGTGGCCCTTGGGGATGTCAGTTTTAGTTATTGTACGTAATGATAAGTTGTCATATGAAAATAATATATTAAAACACCCCCCCCCCCATTATGGTATTATGTGTTATTTTAGATATATTGCTGACATTCTGGATCACTCGTAATAGTAAAACATCATCGCTTAAATAAATTACCTAAATTAGATGATTTGAAATGGACTGCGACTTCTGAGTAACGTTCACATAACAAAAAATAGCTTCCTTTGACTTTGCCGGTAAAATATAATACAATAGTGATATACTTATGAAAACAGAATTGAGGCTAAGGAATACATGAAAGTAGAATATGAAAGGAAGAATATATTTGTGTGCATTAAACATATATCCACATAGATCTAGACAAAAAAGGTAAAGTAAGAAGTAGACATCACATACCATGTAAAACTAATAGGATATATTGTATGATTCATCATCATCATCATCATCATCAACCATTATCAATCCACTGCAGGATGAAGGTCTCTCCAAGTTTAATCCATCTTCTCCGATCTTTAGCTTATCTTCTCCACAACACCCCTGCACATTTTCTTATTTCATCCATCCATCTCACATGTGGTCTCTTTCTGGGTCTTTTACAATCTCTTGGAATCCAGTTTAAAATTTCAATTGTCCATCTATTATCATCTCTTCTAGCAATATGTCCAGCCCAACTCCATTTCAATCTTTTAATTTTTTCAATAAGGTCAGTAACACCTGTTTGATGTCTAACCCATACATTGTGTCTTCGATCTCTTCTTGTTACTCCCAACATACATCTCTCCATACTCTTTTGAGTGGTCTGAAGTCTCTGTATTGCTCTTCTATTAAGTGTCCAAGTCTCATATCCATAAGTAAGAACTGGTAAAACACATTTGTTAAAAAACATCCTTTTCAAACACATAGGCATATTTCCTTTTAGTATCAAGTTATTTCTACCAAAAGCACTTCAACCAAGTTTAATTCTATGATTAATTTCCTCCATTATGTTTCCATCTGTATTAATAATCTGACCAAGGTATTTGTAACTGTTAACTTCTTCTAATTCTTCATAATCAATCTTTATTTTCATATTTTGAGCAAATCTATTAAACATTACTTTAGTCTTTTTAACATTTATCTATAGTCCTACTTTTCTACTTTCATCTGCTAACTCCTGCAACATTTCCTGCAGCTCTGAAGCATTATTTGCAAAAACAACTACATCATTTGAGAAATCTAAATGACTTAAATACTCTCCATTTACTTTCACTCCTTTAGTTTCCCATTTTAATCCACAAAATACTTCTTGCAGCACTGCTGTAAAGACTTTTGGAGATATGGAGTCACCTTTTCTTACACCTTTCTCAATGTTGAATTTTCCAATATTATTATGTAATCTAATTGTTGCTGTTGCATTTTTATAAATATTCTTTAAAATATGACAATATCCTGGATCTATACCTTGATGATCCAATCACTGAAGAAATGTGTATAGAATCGAATTCCTTTTCATAATCTACAAATCCAAAACATAATGACAACTCATATTCGTTTGTCCTTTCTATGACTTCTCTCAATACCTGGATAAGATCTATTGTACTAAAATCACTTTTAAATCCATGTTGTTCTCTTGGTTGGTGGAAATCCAAAGTTTTCTGTAGACGAGTTGTAATTATCTTGGTAAAATTTTTATATAAAACTGATAAAAGGCTGATAGGTCTGTAATTTCGAATATCTTCTTTATCATCTTTTTTAAATATTAATATTATTACTGCATTCTTCCAATCTTTTGGTACATCTTTATCATTTAGACATTTGGTATATAACTTTGCTAAAATTGTTTCTATTTCTTCACCTGCTTCTTTTAATATATCAATTATAATTCCATCATTTCCTGGAGCCTTTCCTTTCTTCATACACTTAATTGCATGTCTCACTTCTTCATTTAGAAAATTCTGGGCAATTCAGAAGATGTAATAGATATAGGAGATACTTGTTCTTTATTACTATATAATTCTTGATAAAAATCTTCTACCAATTTCATGATGTCATCTCTCTTTTTAGTAATAATTCCATCTTTTTTTCTTATTGCAGATATAAATTTCCTACCAATACCAAAATGTTGTTTAACATTTTTGAGACTTTTATTTTCTTCTACAGCTTCCCTTGCTATTTCACAGTTATACTTTCTTATATCATTTTCAACTCTTTTCCGTACCATTTTGCAAAATTCGAGATATTCAATTCTTTTTAATACATCATTTTTGTATATCTTCATATTCCTTCTTTTCTTCATAAATTCTCTAGTCTCAGTAGAAATTTTATTAGTCAATTGCTGCTTTTTTCTACCAGCTATGTTTGTTGCAGTTTTTAAAAGTGTATCAGTTATTTTCATATTAATTTCATTCAAATCTGAATCATGTTCAAAATCTCCTAACACTTGAAACTTATTTGTAAGTTCTAATTTAAATTTATTAGAATGTTTCTGAAGATTAGGAATATCAACTGTAAATATTATTTTTCTTAATAATTTTTGTCTCTCTAGTTTTACATTAACATGTAACTTACACCTTACTAATCGATGATCACTTCCTGTGTTAAATTTATTAGGAACTTTACAATCTTGAAATATGTATTTCCTGTTAGTCAAAATATAATCCAATTCTGCTGTACCTTCATTTGGATGCTTCCATGTCCATTTCCTTTTAACATTTTTCTCAAAAAATGAATTCATAATATAAAGTTTTTCATTTTCTGCAAACTCTACAAGTCTATGTCCTCTCTCATTTCTATTACCATAACCAAAATTACCTACAGCAATCTCATCTTTCATTTGTCTACCAATTCTAGCATTAAAGTCTCCCATAACAATTTTAAAATGTTGTTTACTCTGATCAAAAGCCTTTTGTACATCCATATAAAAATCTTCTACTACTTCATCACTATGAGAACTTGTTGGTGCATAAACCTGAATTATCTGCATTTGGTATTTGCTATTAAGTTGTATAACTAATCTTGCTACTCTGTCCGATACACCATCAATCTCCACAATATTGTTCTTCCACTTTTTATTTATAATGAATCCTACTCCACTTGTATTTCCAATATGTGTGCCTTTATAATAGAGTATATGTCCACTTTTTAAATAAATTTTTTCTTCTCCTTTTCTTCTAACTTCACAAAGTCCAATAATGTCCCATTTAATATAAGACAGTTCTTCTTCTAATTCTTGCAATCTTCCTTCACTTGAAAGTGATCTGCAGTTGTAAGTACCTAAATAAAAAGTTGTCACCAAATGGCAGCCTGGGTCTGCAATCAGGGGATTCTTAGCACCCTCTGCCTTCGGCCACCCACCGCTGCCTTGGTTGGTGACTTTACAGCCTCCTGGGAATAAGGGACATGCTTTATTTTTGTCTGTCATAATTGTATATATGTATTGGGAAAATATTTATCATTTACACAAACATTCATTCTGCCTTATCAGGCACTGAGAAGAAAGACCATGGTGTTTATTGATCTTAAACTCAGAGGTAAAAAGCCAATAAACTCACCATGCTGGCTAATGCGTGTTGGTGAGCAGCCCATCCATGTTTGTATACTATATGAATAATCACATAGTAATAACAACTGCAACGACAAGAACGTATCGACTGGACATTAGGAATTTGACCTGCTCGGTTCCTTTAAGACCTCTAAGAGGAATCAAAGAGTCTCCTTTCAGTTAATAGCAAACTCCTTTCTGCAGCCTATTGTATGATTATATTCTTCTATCTTCTCATTTTAATATTACTTTAAATTTGGACCAAATACTGTTGTGCCAATATGTTTTCACTCATATGGGTGAGTTGAAATGGGCGTTGATAATGATAATTCATGAAAATGAACTTTTGCATAAAGAATTATAACTTGCGATGGATATGTTTAAATCTGCATTTGTATACCTGCCAGTTATTTGTCATGGAAGATTTGCTTTGGCAATGTATTATTTTTCAAGAGGGAAACGATTGAAGAAAATAAAAATAAAATGATCATGTTTATGACTCTCTGGTGGGCATGTCATAAGCATGATTATACATATTATTTACTTTTGTGCATGGAAATTTAAATATTGTAGAATTTATTACAGATTTCTGTTCAATATATGTGACGTGCGTGTGCTTATAGAGTATTATAGTATTTAAAATTTAAGTCTGATACAAATAATATATATATATATATATATTACAAATTAATTTATTTTTAACAGTCTTTTAAATTTTAATAATTATACAAATTGATATTCTTTTTGTTTGCTGTTCTTAATCTAATTAAGTATATATTATTGTTAATTTTAGATAATTATCATGAATTCTGTTTACTTTATGATGATGTTTGGCCTATGTCTATGCTTAAGCCAGGAAATAGAATTTGTCCAAAAGTGCCCAGCAAACAAGCTTAATTCATACTGTGATTGTGTACAATTGAGGATTATGTGCAATAATATTCGTTCAATGGGAACAGTTAGAAAATATTTGGAAATTCCTCGTAATTTGAATGAAATAGATATTCATACTAAAGAAATGAAAACACTTCCGAAGGAGGCATTTGGTAGAATTAAAGTTAAATATATTCTAATTACCGGTGAAAAACTAATATCTTTTCACAAGGATGCTTTTTTGGGAATTGATAACAGCTTGCACACGTTAACTATACAGATGACATCTCTGTCTACAATACCAGATTCAGCGTTTCGTTATATGCCAAATCTACAAATGTTTAATATGGAATATAATTCTAAAATGAATCGTCTTAAAAGTCTTGTCTTCACAGAGTTGAGACAACTAACAAATTTGACTTTATATGGAAATATGATTAGAAAAGTAGACAATGGTTCTCTTCAGGAATTAAAAAACTTGAAATATATAGATCTAAATGGTAGGTTATTGATTTATGTGTAATTTATATTTATATAAGAAATAGTTAAAAATTATATTGCACAAGATCGTAGAATTTGTAATAAAATAAAATAATGAAATAATTCTACAGTTTTAATTTTTCAATATAAATATCAGAATATTTAAACTGTAGAATTTATATATATAATACATATTTTGCGGTTTCATCCGTGTTAAAAACTTTTAATATTACTATACTGACGTTTCGACTTGGTCACACAAGCCATCCACAGAGTTATAAAAGGTAGAAAGACGGTTGTAAAGGCGCTACAATCACTGGTTTGAATAAAACATTAAAATTCCACCAATAGCAAAAATGTTAAATTTAAGAATGTTTTTTAAAAAAAAAAATTTCCAAATAGAAGGAAGTTTGCACGTATCATCTCGCTTGTTGATACAATCTGGCCTTTTAAGTATCTCAATGGCTTCTCTAATTCTGCATTGGTAGAGATTATCACATCTGGATATGATC
This sequence comes from Epiperipatus broadwayi, assembly GCA_028023455.1. Classification (NCBI taxonomy): domain Eukaryota; kingdom Metazoa; phylum Onychophora; class Udeonychophora; order Euonychophora; family Peripatidae; genus Epiperipatus; species Epiperipatus broadwayi. The sequence goes on from JAQFVV010001546.1 coordinate 36,588, forward strand.
CTGGTACTAGGAAAATCTATTTTATGACCTGAATCTATAGTATGGAGTGAGAGTGATGATGATGATGAGTGCTGTTTAACTGCATTAGCATGCACATCTCTCCTAACACTGATGCAACAATTACTCATACCTATGTAAGAAGCTTTACAATTTTTACATGAGATTTGATAGACACCATGAGATTCAAGAGGGATTGAATCTTTAGGCTTGGTTATTATATTGCTGATCTTTTGATGAGCAGAAAATGCTGTATCTATATTATAGCATTTTAATATACGTCTGATACTGTCTGTAGTTCCTTTTACATATGGAACAAAAATCCTAATAGCTGACTTATCATCTGTTTGTTTCCTATTTTGTCTATTTTGGGCTTGAAATAAGGATTTTTTTATAAATTTGTAATTATAACTATTTGCTAATAAAACACTATTAATATGATTTATTTCTTCTTTCAGATGTGTCTCATCTGAAAGGTTAATTGCTCTATTTAAAAGAGTTTTGGCTACAGAAACTATCTGAGTTCGGTGATGATGAGAATGTAAATGTAAATATCTGTCTGTATGTGTATCCTTTCTGTAAATAGAAAAAAGATAAACTATTTGGTGTTCTGGTGAATAGAGCATCAAGAAAAGGGAGTGTTTCCCATCAGACTTTGTCTCCCTTGTAAATTTAATATGAGGATGCATATTATTTAAATGTATGAAAAAATCATCTAATTTATTTTTTCCATGTTGCCATATGACAAAAGTGTCATCTATGTATCTGAGCCAAATGAGAGGTTTTAAAGATGATGATTCTAAAGCATGAGTTTCTATATATTCCATGAATAAATCAGCTATTACTCCTGAGATAGGTGAGCCCATAGGAGTACCAAAAACTTGTCTGTAATGCTGTCCATTGTATACAAAATATGTATTTAAGAGACAATGTTTGATTTTTGTTTTAAAAAGTTTAAAAATTAAAGCTAATGACATTCTGGTCAGTTTTGATGTCGTGTCTTTGTTTACAAACATTACAATTGATGAAGCTTTAAATATAATCTCACAACATTGCAATTTACCAGACCATATTATTGCTTTGATTAAACATTGTCTTTTAAATACATATTTTGTATACAATGGACAGCATTACAGACAGGTTTTTGGTACTCCAATGGGCTCACCTATCTCAGGAGTAATAGCTGATTTATTCATGGAATATATAGAAACTCGTGCTTTAGAATCATCATCTTTAAAACCTCTCATTTGGCTCAGATACATAGATGACACTTTTGTCATATGGCAACATGGAAAAAATAAATTAGATGATTTTTTCATTCATTTAAATAATATGCTTCCTCATATTAAATTTACAATGGAGACAGAGTCTGATGGAAAACTCCCTTTTCTTGATGTTCTCGTCACCAGAACACCAAATAGTTTATCTTTTTTTCTATTTACAGAATGGATGCACATAGAGACAGATATTTACATTTCCATTCCCATCATCACCCAACTCAGATAGTTTATGTAGCCAAAACTCTTTTAAATAGAGCAATTAACCTTTCAGATGAGACACATCTGAAAGAAGAAATAAATCATATTAATAGTGTTTTATTAGCAAATAGTTATAATTACAAATTTATAAAGAAAGCCTTATTTCAAGCCCAAAATAGACAAAATAGGAAACAAAAAGATGATAAGTCAGCTATTAGGATTTGTGTTCCATATGTAAAAGGAACTACAGACAGGATCGGATGTATATTAAAATGCTATAATATAGATACAGCATTTCCTGCTCATCAAAAGATCAGCAATATAATAACCAAGCCTAAGGATTCAATTACTCTTTAATCTCATGATGTCTATCAAATCTCATGTAAAAATTGTAAAGCTTCTTACATAGGTATGAGTAATCGTCACATCAGTGTTAGGATAGATGAGCATGCTAATGCAGTTAAACAGCACTCATCATGATCAGCACTCTCACTCAATACTATAGATTCAGGTCATAAAATAGATTTTTCTATTACCAGGATCATATCCAGATGTGATAATCTCCAAAATTCCAGATTGTATCAACAAGCAAGATGATACATGCAAACTTCCTTCTAATTGGAAAGATTTTTTTAAAAAAACATTCTTAAATTTAACATTTTTGCTATTGGTGGAATTTTAACGTTTTATTCAAACCAGTGATTGTAGCACCTCTACAACCATCTTTCTACCTTTTTTATAACTCTGTGGATGGCTTGTGTGACCAAGTCAAAATGTCAGTATAGTAATATTAAAACTTTTTAACTCGGATGAACCCGCAAAATATGTATTTTATATATTTAACCCATGCAACTCTTCGTTTTAACAAAAAAAAAAATAATATATATATATATATATATATATATATATATATATATATATATATATATATATATATATATATATATATATATGAGGTGTCTAACATAAATATAATTTTAACACTAATTTATTTATTAATATATATTGATTTGTTTGTAAATCATTATTATTATATTTATATTGCTTTTATTTTGTATTATACCACAATGAATACTATTTCTTCAAATTATTTTAGAGTTTACATCTTTATTTAAAAAAAATCATTTCATTTTTAAGTTTATACATTTTTGTCCCAGGGTGATTACACATTCAAGCAAATTGGTAGTGTATCAAGGATAGATTAACTACCAGTGATACCTATGATATGATCATGACTACACGAATGTACAGCCTGGACCATTTTTTTTTACATAGCACCCTCAATAACTTCTGGTGCAACACCAATCTTCCAAGACATTTTATTTGTTTTGAGATGACTCTCAAGTGTTACACAGCTATATAACTTTATATAGCTGGCATGCTCATACGAGCATTTGATCCTTACCTAGGGTAACACCAACATTTAGACGGACCCAACTAATTAATTCCAAGTACATGTTAGTTGTCATATAATCGAGGTGTCACATTTAAAAGAGGGAAATAAATCAAGTGCAGTTAAAAAAAGTACTTTTTATTCCTAAGCATATATCCATGTATTAAATATTTCAATAGCACATATCTATGTAATTCAATAAAATACATATACAATAATCATTTAATATTAAGTATCATTTATACTATTGATTTTCCTTTCTCATAAGAGACCATTTCCCAAGATAATATTTAAATTTTTAATTTATAATTTTAGAATGTTTCATTTACATAGGTTTTTCTTAGTTTGGAAAAGACATCATTTTCTGCAGCTAGCACATTGCCCTATGACAGTTTGTCTTCCTATTCATTTCTGATGCTTCTTATAGCTGGAAATTCAGTTCTTGGTGATGATTTACAACAGGATAGAGAATATGTGGTGGACATTTATACTATGTTTTAGGCATTGATCCCTGTATAGATAAACTGATGTAGCTGGGAACCCAGACACAAATACAAGTTGGACACTTTTACAGTTCTTTACCCATTTGTGTTGTTGAATATGCCACACACAAATTTCAGTAATCATCTCCAGGAATAGATATGCTGCCAAACTTATATTTTTCTCTTCCATTACACACTTTTATCAAACTTATGGTTTTCAATTCTTCATTAAAACTTGTTTATCTAATCTTTCTTAGATTAAACTACTAACTTTTTTCCAGCCAGGAATTTTTCCAAAATTTATTTGTGTTCCTTATTCCTCACCATAAGATATTTTATAAATATTACATTAATGAATTTATTATTTATTGAACATTTTTCTTTCTTTTCTATTTGTGAGTGTCTCATGAATAAATGATGAATTAATAGTATTATTCCCAGGAGCTTCTGTGTAATAAAAATATATAGCTAATTAGCTAATGTTTCAGTATGATAACAAGTACTTTCCCACATAGCTTCTTGTTTTTCTCAAACCTTAAAAATGTGTGCAGTGAAATTTAAAAAGGTAATAACAAGAATTGCAACAGTGTACACATAAAATAAAAAAAATCATCATCATCACATTTTTATAGAAGAGGGAAGCTTTAGGGCATCAAGTTCAAACCCTCCATGATCAAGTACCAATAACTCAGATGAATTGTGAATGGAATATTTGTTTCTCTTTCTATTCATCTTTGTGTTAGTAAAACAGGATAGTAAATAGTTTGGATGGTTTAATAGTTGTACTTAAATGGTGGAATTTTCATTTCAAAAAATTTTTTATTAACAATAAATAGTGATTACATACTAATAAAGGATAAATAAATGAATAAATTGTACAATAATATGATTATGTGATGTTCTATTTGTCATCTGGCTAGATTATGTTATGAGAGCACACTTTTTATACTCTTATGTGGTTAGGTATAGTGAAGAGATTCTAAGAACTTGTTTAATGGTATTAGAATTTTTAATATGAACATGAATATTTTCTTTTATAATTGACTATTCTATAATGCTGGGTAGGTGGGAATTGATAATCATGAAAAGGAAAGAGCAATTAAAGACCAAGTGTCAGCAAAGACTTTACTGGAGGCAAGGAGCTGGTCACGTTTCTTGATTTTTTTTGAGCGTTTGATAAAACAATGGTATGATTTATGGCGGGGGTAATTCCATGAGACTTTTGCATCTCACTATCCATATGGAATGAAGGACAAAGGTAGAAAGCCTTATTATTGAAAAAAATCCATTATGAATGGCATTTTCAAGTGAGAAAATCATATCAGGTCTTATGTTGGAATTGATTATAATTATATCTTTCAGAGTTTTAAGTCTTGGACACCAGTGTATAATATGGTCTATGGTTTCATCTTCACGAGCACACAGACCACATATAGGGTCAATGCTGGTAAAACCTCTTCAGTGATAAAGAAACCAATTCGTGGGTAGTGCATTAAGATTTATTTTAATGATGAAGTCAAGGAATTTGGGTTCTAGACTCCATCTTTTGAAGAGTGTAATGAGTCTTTGGTTGGTTACTTTTAGGCTGGTTTTAATGGGTTGTTGATTATAGTTGATTATATTGTATTGTATGCTTCCCATAAGATGATTTTTTGGTTAAGGTTAAAGGGTATTATCGGGTTATAAAGTTGTAGGTGTTGTATTAGGGATGCTATCAATGAACTGGAAGAGGGTGGAGGACGATCTGTTGGTGTAATTTTTTTAATAATGTTAGAGTATCCGCAGGAGAGGATCAGATTATGTAGAGTGTTGTGTGTTTTCTGTAAAATGATTGCTTGTATTGAGTGGAATGACAGTCCATTGAACCTGCATGGTCATTGGATACCTTGCAAGCTAATAGCAACTGTCCTTCCTCTCCAGAGAAGTTTGGTACATAATCGGTTAATTTTATTTTGAAACCGTTTAGACATTTTAACGAATGGAAGATAATATGAGATTTTTGGCATTATGATCATGTTGAGGAGGCCAACCTTTCCATATAATGAAAGGTATACTCTACAGAGTGAAGTGGTGATGGCTTCAGTTGAGTGGAGGATTGCATCTTGAATCTCTCTTGCCATTGCAGTTGGAGTTTTGTAGATTGGGAAACCTAGGTATCTTTGGGGTTTTGCAGAAAAGGGAGAGTTAATTTGTTTACCAGACATTATCTTCCAGATGGAAAATTTGTTAAAATTTATTTGTAAGCCAAGTTTCGCTGTATTTCTGTTTAATATGTTCATGAGATGGGGAAGGTATTTAATGGAGGGAAGCACAACCATGATGTCATATATATATGCAAATACGTTGAAGTTTTAATTGAGAGAGGGAAGGAAAATTCCAGGGAGGTTTTTTTCTATTGCCATTAGAAGAGTGTTGATGTATGCTGTGAAGAAAAGGGCACTGAGCATGGATCCTTGAGGGATCAACTTGTATGGCTTGAAGCCTGGTGTGATCTTTCCATCAAGAGAGAGAAAAATCTCGCTGTTGTTGAGCAGATTGCTGACCATCTGTACAATCCTGGCTGGAATGTCGCATTCCAACAGAATATCCAGGAGGATGTTTATCTGGACTGAATCAAATGCTGCCGCAACATCCAGCTGGACAGCAATAGGTTTTGATTTATGATGTCCTCTGATGTAAATGAACAGTGCAGTTACATTGGACATAGCATGCAAGGTTGATGATCCCTTTTTTCTGTATTGGTTTGATGAGATATGGCTAAGAATTAGAGTTTGGATTTGATCTATAATGACTGACTCAATTATTTTGATAAGCAATGGGGTCATGGAAATTGGCCGGATACTGTTAATGTTGTTTAGTGGTTTTGCTTTTTTAATAAAAGGCACGAGTTCCACTGGGTAAAGATCTGTTATGTTTCTGTTGCCAGAGGCTAGGTGATCAATCATTTTTTTTAATAATTGGCACAGTGAATTGACTGAGGTGTTTGAGAAGGAAATTTGGGATGCCATGAAGGCCAGGATGAATGCTGTCAGGGAGAGATGTTAGGTTCTTTTTGATTTGGATTTCTGTGATGCCATGTTCGCCAGGGTCACCAGCATCCAACCAGCTGTTTATGGGAGGAGCTCCATCTTTTTGCATTAATTGACAGAATTGTTTGCTGATGTGCTGCATCATTGGAAAGCCAATAAGTTTGGTTCCATTAGTATTAATGGATAAGGGGGTGATTTATTTTTGATTGTATCCCAGTGCCCATCTGAGGTATTCTCTCATCCAGCAGTGTTGTTGTGCTAAGAAACATTTGGCTCTTCTGATGGATATATATTCTGCAAGAGAGTTTTGCTTGATTTTGTAGAGATTTTTAAGGAAGATAATTTTTTCTGTATTTGTGAAATTTTGCTGTGATGCTTGAAGTTGTAAATTAATGTCTGTTAGGTCATTTAGAAGGCCATTAGGTCCTTTGATTTTCCTGGTGTGGTGATTTAATATGGACTGAAGTATTCCAATGAAGGAAAACCAGCCCTCCTCAGCAGGAAGGGAAAGGATGTTTATTTTCTGGAAAAGGATGTATGCCTCAGACACTATTGCTTCGGTCATATTTGATTGGGTGATCATGTGCATGATTTTACCAGGTCCATCAATAGGTGTAGAGATTGCAATATGTGTAAGTTGTAAGACTAGAGCCATATGATCAGAGAAAGCAACAGGGGCCAAGGCTGCATCAAGGTTGAAATGGAGGTCTGGGGTGTAGAAAACCAAATCAATCAGGGACTTTTTAGTTTTAGTATAGAACGAGTAGGCTTCAGGAGGGAAGAAACCCTCTCCACACATTAATCTACGATTTATTAGATGCAAAAATCTCTTGTTGAAGTTGTTAAAGTCTCCCAGAAGAATAGTAGGGGAGGCTCTGTTAGCGTTGATGGCATTTAGGATATGGATTATTTTTAGATATTGAGAGGTGTCTTTGGCTATATATATATATCAGCTATGATGATCGGATAACCCCAATAGTCTATTTCTATGACAATAATATTGGCATCTAGGAATAGAATGCTAAAACTGTTTGGTGGTGTTGACTTGCTGATAAGAATACCGACTCCACCTGAAGCAGAATGGCCTATGGAAAATCTAGTAAATCCGAGAGCAGAGAGAAGAGATAATATTTTATGATCAGTCTTATGGTGACATTTAGTTTCATCCATAAGAAGTATATGAGGGGAGCAGAGCGAGAGCCAGTTTTTAATAGCTAGATCTCTATCAATTGAGTTGATTCGGCGAATGTTAATGCCAGCAATTTTGCAGAACATGATAGATTAATCCAAAGCGTCCTCAGCAAAGTGTACCAAGTCAATGTGGGACATCCCCACATTAATGAGTTCTGATGTTGTTTGGCAATCAGAGTCTTGTGATTGAACTTGTGGATGGATTGGTGATATATTTGTTGGTTGAGGAAATGCATACATGAAGTCTTCAGTGTCTGATGAAGTAGTGTAATCTGTCTGAGATTCGTCAGATGGATCAATGGTATTGATGGTTATAGGATCCATGGTTTTCCTTTTTTTTCTATAGATTTGCGAAGCTTTGTGCTGGATAAATCTGAAATTTGTTTGCTAGCGGGTGGTGGTGAATAATGTATTGGATGGGAGCTGTCATCATCAGAGCTTGATTTATCTGAGCGAATTGATTTTCTTTTAATTTTCTTATTTGTATTTTGGGTATTTGTTATGTTGGTTTTTTGGGGGTTTTTAAGTTTAATAGTGTTGTTTTCTTTTTCCTGTTCTTTTGATGAAAGTGTATTTTTATTGTTATAAGAATTTGGTTTAAATTTTAGATCTGAGTCATTTTCGGTTTGCTGTAACTGTTATGAAGCATTAATTATGCTGACTTCTGGGTTGAGTGTTTGATAAGTCTTTTCATCTGGATGGTTAATTATTGAAGGCATTGAAGAATTGAGGACAGTTTGTGGATCACTTTGTTTAGGTTTGTTAGACTTAGTTAGCCCGAATGATGATGCATCATTGGTTATAGCTGGGTGGGAGTTGTTATATATGAATTGTTTTGAAATTTTTTAGGTGTATTTTTTTCATCGCCTGGGTTTTCCTTGCTCTGGTTAGATGGTTTGGTCATATTGTCTTCTATTGAAGAAAGAGTTTGGCCTAGCATTGTTTCTCGGGGATTAGTACAATATGTATCGTATGAATGATCTTGAGTATTATTGGTTTGAGAAATTGGTTTAGTAGCAGTATATGTTATTGCTTGGTTCTCTGATTCACTACTATTAGTGTAGAGGTTGGTGTTTGTTCTTTCTTGAAGATTTCCATTTTGAAAGATAGGTTTGGATGTGAAAGTGTTTGTTGGAGGATTTATTTGAATCAGATTGTCTGGGTTTGTGAGGTTGCTGTTAGGATTAGTCCCATGTGGTGATTGTCTATTTAAGGATGTGATAGCCATATTAATAGGTCTACCAGGGCATCTGTGAACTTTATACTTTTTAATACCACAATATGTGCATATTTTTGCTGCACAATCTTTAATAAGGTGTGTTCTTTGAAGCCAGAAGAAACATTGTGGCTGTACTCCTCTGAAGGTCAAAACCATAGGAGAGCCTCTTGCAGTAATAATGGTGGGTATGTCAGTGGGTATAATGTTTTTCTTTAATGTAAGTGTGAAGATAACTGTATTGAACAGGATTTGATCTTCGAAGTGAGGGTTTAATAGGTGTTTAAATTTGCTAACTGAACCATAATTAATAAGGATGTCTTGTAGTTCTTGTTCTTTCAAGTGGGCAAGACAGTTTGAATTCTGCCAGATAGTGTAATTGGATGGTTCATATCTATGGAGCATAGTATATAATTTCCCAAAGATCAGTAGTTATATTTAAATTTCATACGGTCCGCCCACGTTTTAAACTCAATGATAACATAGCGGTCATTGGGATGGTTAAGGATCATGTGAATGCCTCTGCCTAATTGATTTTGATTGATTAGACTGTATAGTTATTTATTTTTAGGAACATGTCATCATTAAGATCGTTTATATTAAATGAGACATTTTCCAGAGTGTTTTATTTTTGTTCTGTGTCTAATTCTGAGATATTCAAATATAGTTCATTGAAATTATTGGCCTTAATATTTTCGGAGATGCTCTGAGAATTTTTAGACCTTACGATATTTGCGTACGTAGAGGAATTTTTCAATATTGGAATTGATGAAATTGGTTTAGATTGCAAGTTGGCTGATGTAGCAATGGATTGTTCTGTGCTATAATCTTCATTTGTTTTGGAATGAGATTTATTAGTTTTAAAATTTATTTCTTCTTTATGATTTTTAAATTTACTGTTGACAAACTGTAATGTGACAGCGCTGGTTTTGTTGACCTCTGGTGGAAAAGTTTTAACTTTAAAAAATCCACCGAAATCATCTTGTTGGAAATTTTGTCTATTATTTTCAGATATGGTTTTCAGGATATTATTGGGAAAAGGAAATTGCTCATTAGAGTCTTCTGAGGGAGCGTAAAGACTTCGGAGAGGAGATGATTGGTTTTTGCTTGTATTTTTATGGATTTCAATAGTATCGCTTGGTGAGATATTTATGCTATTGTTTATATTAGGGGTAAGTTAAATATTTTCTAAACTTTTGTTGATATTTGCGATGGTGTTTTCATTTGATTTATTGGTTTGTGGGTTTTTATTTGTAGTAGAAGTTAGTTTAGTTGCATTTAGATTAGATCTAAGGCTATAATATTTACGACCGATGACTGCATTGCTAGATTGCATGCTGAGATCGGGGTTAACATTAATTTGAGAGTTATAGATTATATTATCACTTTCCATAATATATAATGATTAAAACCGACTTACCTTGAATAAAAAATGTAAAGGTAAGGGGACAATCGTCCCTGTCTTCTTGAAACTGAATCGCTAAGGGACGCTTTTTCTAAGACAAGTTGCAAAGATGGTTGCCAAAAGCGGAGGTTCGAAAATGGTGGAATTTTAAAGCATATACAAATACTTGTTTGTAGACACAAATTCAATAAATCTTTTATCTATGTTTGCTTGTATTATTAACCTATTTTAAAGTTAATTTATATTTAATAGATTATAATATTCTTTTTTTAATAATACTTTGATTTTAATATTTTGTCTTTACTAATTGCTTTATGACTTTATATTAATGGTCTTAATCATCTATAAGCTTTTAAATCATTTGGATTGTTTTTGAAAAGCAGGTATTATATATTTGAATATATATGGGTGTGTGATGTATATACAAAACACAAACTTAAGCATTTACCAACTATATTTATTTTAAAAAAATAGTTAAATAATTTAGTAGTTTCTGTAAAAAAAGTTATATTATTTAAGAATAATTTATCTTTATTTCATGTGAAAGGATTAATGGTTTCAAACTATAGTCATGAGAGAGATAAAGATGTTTGGATGTAACATCAATGTGAGAAGTATGAGGGTGAGAACAATGACTAATTGGTAAGCTATTGAAATGATAGAGTCCACATCATTTTGGACCATACCAAATAATAAATTAAAAGAAATTGTCATTTCACAGAAATTATTTTGTCCAGCTGCACTGTTAATATGATTGATGTAAATGGTGTGTTTCTGTAATAATATGTGTGATATGATCAGACTGGCTTGCATATATATAGTCTAAAAAATAAATCTGTTGGGGACTATAAGTCTGATTGCCTTTCAGAAACCTCACATTATTATTTTTTATATATTTGAGAGTTTCTACAGCCTGATTTCAAGTTAAAAATATATTGTTGGTTGTTACTGTTAATCTTCCAAGAACTGTGTGCATACCAAGAACTGTGCATATGCATTAGAGATGTTTAAATATAAAATGTATTTAAAATACCCCATGACTGATCTCTAAAAATGAAAGAAAACAAATTTTCTCATCAGTGCAGCTGCTGAATTCAAATCAAACCACAAAGTAAAATAAAAGGCTGAAATTTATATTAAACCATGCTGTTGCTGAATTAAAATGAAAGCACTAAGTAAATGCTAAAATTGATATGAAATCATTCTTACTCAGAGCAGAAGAAATGAATGATCAATTCAAGTGTTAAAATGGTTCATAAAGAAGCAAGTTATTTTACATCATCATCATCATAATCACAGTAAAACAGAAGAATTGCAAGCCCAAGCCTATAATATAACTGTTCGAGTAAACCACTGTAATTGAAAAATATATGCATATAACATGTTGGTTTGTTACTGATTTCAAATTCTCAACCTTCAATTTGCTGACTTCAAAATGTAATTTATTGGACTCTTTGAAATTGTCTCTACATTAAGCATAAAGAAGAACTGGTAATATCAACTTTGATTATATATTATTAGTGACAATTAACAACTCTTTTTAATAATAAATCCATTTAACTGTTTCTTTGAATATTAAAATGAGAATCAAATATTAGAGAAAATATTCAATAATAATAAATATTGATTATATTAACATATTGTATATTTTTGGATTATAATTATATGTAAGTATTTGCATATGTGTTTTTTTTATATAAAACATGTTTATTGATGATTGATTCATGTATTCTGAAATATGTTGATAAGATATATATATATATATATATATATATATATATATATATACTATTTATATATATATATATATATATATATATATATATTGTATGTAAAAGAGCAAATATAGTTTTATTCATGCAGAAATAATGCTAAATAAATCCAAGTGCCAAAGCATTGGGTTACAATTCTTTCATTGTTATAAATAAATAAAAAATAAAATAATACATGCATTCTTAACAATTCTTATGGTAGTATTAAGTTAATATTTGGATTGTCTCATAAGTTAACAAATACAAATTTTAAAGATTAAATTTTTCTTTGGATATGGTAATAGGCATCAGGCATTATAGGTGCATCCCCTATGTTCAAACTCTTCTTTTTATTCCTCTTTTTTTCATAATAATTCTTAATAAAAATTTTTTCAAATTCCTTTTGGTTATCAACTTTAAGTTTCATTTTTGCTTTATTTGCATTCTCTTATTTATTAAGATTTTCTCTACTAATTCTCTCACTCTCTTGAGCTTAATTTTAGCTCTATCTAAATCTCTTACTGAATTACCATTTTGGTTAAAGACAATTTCAAATAACATATTTTGTATCATTTTAAGCTTAACTTTAGTTTTTCCAGAGTTCCTTATCACATCAATACTTCTTATAAGATAATTTATTTCATTTATCTTTTCACTATTTATTTTAAATTTTACTCCAGTCTTATCTTTCCTCTTATTCTTATTTCATATCCTCTTAAGACAATATGCCTTAAAGATCTCTTCACATCCAAATTTCAATTTTACCTTTGCCTTGGCATCATTTTTATTTTGACTAATTTCTCTTTTCATGAATCTTAGATTAGAGACTAAATTATAACTATCTTTGACCCCTATCTCTTTGTAAAACTTCATTTTTATACTCATATCTAAATATTGAAGAGTACATCCTAAACCTATATTTCTTAATTTGTTTTTAAATTTGTTATTTGTAATATCCACAACTTTTAATAATTCATTTTCTAAATTTCTGGATATTTTACATCTACAGAAATCAATTTTGTCTTAAGATATTCCTTACTGTCTACATCTTCATTAAAGCCTTTCTTAATATATATATATATATATATATATATATATATATATATATATATATATATATATATATATATATATATATATATATATATATATATATATATATATATATATATATATATATATATATTACTTTTCTACAATTATATCTTCCTCTTTCAATATACCAACTTTACTTCTAACACTGTCTAATTATCCTTTAGTGAATTCAACTCTATCTTGAACTTCTCTTTGAAACTCTACTTTTTCTTTTTGACAATTTGTCATTTCCTGTACCTCACTAATAAGTACACTATACTGACTTTTGTAATCCCACTGGACTGTTTGTATTATATTTTCTGACTTTTCAGAATTTATTTTAATCTCTTACCTAATTCTTAATTCCAACTTTTCAGAGGACAATTTTGAATCTTCTATATGATTTCTTAGACCTTCCCTTAATTCTCTTATCTCAAGTACCTGATTTTGAGAAGACTCTCTTATGTCCTGCATTTGATTCCTTAATTCATAATTTAAATTTTTCATATGACTTCCTATCTTACTATCTATATTTTGTATCTGACTCTCCAATTTAATATCTAAATTTTGCATTTCACTTACTAATTTATCCACTAGATTTTGCATCTGGGTCAGTAATTTATTATCTAAATTTTTCATCTAACTGTTGATTTCTTTTATTTCTTGTGCATGACTATCTAACTTATCATCTAATGTTTTCATCTGATTCTTTAATTCATTATTTGAATTTTTATTTGACTCTTTAATTCACTATTTGAGATTTTCATTTCACTCTTTAATTCATTATCTAAATTTTACATCTGACTTTCTAATTTATTCTCTAAACTTTGCATCTGCATCTCTAATTTACTATCTAAATTTTTCATCTGACTCTTAATTTCTTGAACCTGATTATCTAGCTTACTGTCTATTTTCTTCCAGAATCCTTACTATATATTTATCATTGATTGATCTGGCTCATTTCCATGTCTCCCCTTTATTACTTTGGCTTCTTCTGGGTTAACTATACCCCAATCTTCCCATTCCTCTTTTAATTCTACATTGATATATGGAGTCTGCATATTAGGTGATTGTAACTCTCGGGATCCTCCCAAATGCTCATAAATATTATGATCATCCATATTTTCACTAAACATTAAAAATTCTAAACTCTTCTTAGTATTTAACAGTACTGAAATATTAGCAATGAAGTATTAATAAAAAATACTGACAAGAAATATTGACAAGACATCCTGCCTCTATGCCTCTCCTACTCAGAACAATCTACATCACAAAATTATGCTCTGACATTAAACATCCATAAATTTCATACTTTAACTACTGAAATATGTTTTTTATATAGGCTTCTTGGTCCATAGAAATCTCTATTAAATACTATTTAACATAGCATAAATATGAATCATGAAAACCAGACAAACAGATTGTCATAAATGATAAAATCATTACAATGTTTTATAGAATTGCTTACAGACTGCAACATCATAAACTAACAACTTATTTTTTTTTCAGTGGCAAAAGATTAGATTATATAATAGATATTAATATAATATCTTATGTCTAAAGAAACAATTTATTATTGGCAAATACTTTTCATCAATGAATAATTAATCCATTCAAGTGTAAACAATATTAATATTGACTTTAAGAAAAGTCTATTAAATTTATCGTGGTTAGCTATAGCCATCGATACCCCCACATTGGGTGCTATTTCTAACCTTTGAAAATTTAAAAAAATAGAAATTATAACTATAAAATATTTATTACCTTCTAATATTAGTAACTATACTATAGTTTAAGCTAAGTACAACAGTCACTCCTATAATTAGGTGTCCCATTTTATAATCTAATAAAGTATATTCTTGGTGACATGCAAATTCACCAATGTGTATCCTTGATCTAGCTCAGTGGTAGGTTAGTTATAAACAATTTAGATACAGAGATATGCAGTTAAGAGAAGGAAAAAAATTAAAATTATAAAATAAATTAACATCAGTAAAATAAATATCTTGGGAAGAAAGACAAATGCACTCATTCCCTAATTAATAATTTAGAATAAAATAACATCCTCTCCTTATCAAAAACACATTCTCTGAGCTATAAGAATTTGCATTTTTCAACAATGATGATAACTTCTCATATTCTTGTTAATGTTATCCCAAAAATATCCATTATGTAAATCATTTGCCAATATGATCTGAAAAAATTTTTCTTATAGCACAATTGTAAGTTAAACTCTTTTAAGCCACACCACAATTGTAATATCAACAATAATTGATCACTTCTTAATTAAAGAATTATTATAATGACAATAATAATAATAATAATAATAATAATAATAATAATAATAATAATAATAATAATAATAATAATAATAATAATAATAATAATAATAATAATAATAATCAGCAACATCATCATCATCATCATCTCAGTGTTTCTTTGTCTACTTTATTAAAAAAACAACTCTACAGTACTGTGCTGTCACAGATGACTGGTATTCTGGTAAGCTATAGGAAACATTCGCTTTACTTCAAACTTAATGTGTCCTCATATATCATAACAACTATTAACTATTTAAAAGGGGTGATAAATATGATCGACAATGACATGAATAATCACATAAAATTTCGAATAATATAGACTTTTTGTCCAGAATCTCAGTCAGAAAAATAAAAAGACAAGGGTGCTTTTTGTGTCCTTTCATCATCCATGACAATGCAATAAATTAACTAAGACTAATTAATTCAACAATTTAACTAGATACAACTGGAATAATGTGCAGTGAGGGTTAATAACTTAGGAATAAGTTCATTGTTACAATTAAATGATGCTTAGTCTGAAGTTTGCAATTCCATAAATAATTATTATTATAATCAAATGAAATATTCAAATCTGCATAAAGTTGTCTATTTGGTATATTAAGCTTTTGAGAGTTTGAAATGATTTCAGTCTCAAGAAAATGTTTTGCAAATATTATGCAAACACACTTATACTTAGCATACAAAAAAATGAATTCACAACGAATATTGACAAGACTATAATTTATTACCATCACAGAACTAAACAAATATATACAAATTTATTAAATAATATCACATTGATACGAAACATAAATCACATTAATATGTCTATTGTTTAGGTATAGAATAAATTTATAAATTCACATGATAGCAATTATTCTATTGCATTGGATTGACTAGCTAAAAAGTGCATCTCATTTACCAACATACCAATCCATAATTTTGGTAAACTTTCTATAAAGCTTTTTCTTAAAGGTATTGACTAACTATTTTTGTTTTTTATTGATTAATACTATGATATGAAGTATGCAAAATATTAAATTTCCTAATAAAGTTAATCAATTTACGGTTTATAATTGAACAACCTATTTCTAAGTATGGGTCATTTATCAGAAGTCACACTCACCATTTCACATTTAACTTAATGTCCACCTAAGTTACGATAAATATTTTAATTATGAGTATAATTCAAACTATGGATATTTCTTAATTATTAACTAACACTAAACATTGCGTTTGAATATTCCTCCAATAAATAAGCGTTTTAAAATACGCAATTTTGACTTAACTTTCTCAATTGGTTTGCTTGCCAACTACTAGCAAGATTCAGTAGCACAATAAAGATATTGATCTCAGTTACTAAGGCACTATTGATTCTAAAGTGCACCTTGAGGAACTAACACTTCAAACCTAACTTTTTTCCTTGCCATAACTTTTTAAACAAAGCATAATAATAAACACTTTCTATAGTGGAACTATCTTTATATTCACATGAGGAATACAGAATAACAATGAATGTCTGAAGAGTAAAATACTACACTGAAGTATTTGGCAGTTTCTTGCCTATTACTCAGGCATAGAATGTTTAGGTGTGGAATCTATCCCCTGACCACCTAAAGAAAATGAACACACACCAAGTATAATCCTCTTTTGGGATTTAAAATAACTTAAGTTTACTAAATATTATATCAACTATGGATCATTCTATTCATAAAAATTGATCATCTGGACTATCAAACCTACCATAACCTTGTATCAAAAGTAATTCTCCCATGTAAAATAAAGTATTTTGGGGAGATCATTTTCATCTCACAAAATACAATACATTATAAGTATTACATATGCTGATATTAAGCATATATTGATCCTGCACTTAGGCAAGATAAGTAAACAAACTAATTATAATAAACCTATGTTACAATGTATACATCAATCAATATCTGAAACCATGGACATGACAGGAGAAAAGAATAATAATTTTAATTTTAATGAAGGAACATTCAAAAGTAATTGGTAGCATAGTAGCTTAAACTAAATAAAGTGGATGTGTCATTAAAGAATAACTGTTACTAAATTATTTAATTAATATAATATAAATTCTGTTCAAACTTTAATCAAGAAATATCTTATTATAGCATTTTTTTTTTAGAGTTACTTCTTATAATTTTAAATATCTATTTTACCCGTTAAATAAATATATAATATTTTTTTTTTATTTTAAGTACCTAACATGCAAAGTTTGTATCTGCAATTGCATTTAATAAATCAGATATATTTCATAGGTATTACTTCTTATTAAATACCAACTTAATCTGGGGTAATGATAGTAAGGCATATACTTATCATTATAAGATCATTAAAATGTTACGTGACAGATATAAACCTTAAACTATATTGATAGTAAAAAATAAAATATAATTTTACAACTTAGTTTTTCTTTAAAAAAAACATTAAATAACCATATGCATATTATCTCATTAGCAGAACTAATTTTCTGTGAGCTGTTGTCCAGGTGAAGAGTTTTCATCCCGTCGAATTTTGCAAAGCACTGAAAGTAATAAACACATTTTATTTTCTTTAATGAAAAGTTTTCTTTTATTTAGAAATTCTAATAATAATCATGTAAAGAAAATTATAGTAGACCCAAAGATTAATTCTGACTTGAATTATACTAATAAAATTTGTATCCAAGAAAAGAAAAAACCAATATTCTAACATAGACGATAAACACACAAATTATTTATTGACTACAAGTATAATTAGCTAGCTTATGTATTGAGAAAAAAGCACATTTTTACTGTAGATTAGAATGATAATAACTGCAGTTGACTTATAGCATAAATGAAGTTTTAAGAATCCCATCTTGTGTATAGTATAATATATATAATTTGATTTTATTATTAAGTCACTAAAGATATTTAGTTCTCGTTCATAATCTTAGAATTTTATTTTCCAATAGTAATTTTTCCCTTAAGAATGCACGTATATAATTTCACATTTATTTCAAAAGAGTGGTTCTTTTCTATAAAAAAAAAACAAAAACATGCAGATGTATCTATAACTTAGTATTATTATGATTATTATTATTTTTTTTCTTTTTAGACAACTCTTGGTGAATAAAATATATTTTTGGACAAAATGGCATTATTTCGAAATGCAGACAATATACTTAGAATGAGCGCTAAAAAATGTTGCTAGTTCTTCTTTCTTTTCTTTTTAATATTTCTTTTAAATATTTTTCTCCTACACCAAGAAAATATTAATAAATAATAATAAGTCACTAAACAACTATTCCCCACTTGGAAAATATTTGTTTTCCTTAATTTAAGTAGAATGGGACTTTGCCTGATCTTTTTAGTTAATTCTTTCATTTTTTTTTTTTTTAACTTTGGTGAAAAACTTTAACTTTCACGAAGCAATAAATTTTAAATGTAGAAATTTTTTAAAGTGTAGAGAATAAGCATAAAATTGCAGAATGTCTTACGTGAGCTATGAGCTGTTGCTCATTCATTTTTAATGAAATTTCAATTCTCTTGCCAATTTATTGTTTTCAAAAAAAAAAAAAAATCTTACAAAATTTCATAGTGTTAAACTTTTGAAAGACAAGCAGACTATTATAAAATGATTGGAGTATGAAGTTGGTCATTCTTTTATCTCTAGCGACCTCTTCCAAAAAAAAAAAAACAAAACAATAATCATTTGATTATAACATAAACAAAAGAAAGGAAAAACTTATTACAATCATATAGTTTTCGATATTATTTAAAATATATTACAAAGTAGTATAATATTGAAAATAATGAATACACTTAAAACCAACAATAATTCTCAGTTGTACATAAATTATTTTCTATAAATGAATTTACCAGAAGTTTTTGTTCCTTAGAATAAAACATCTTAAAATTATTTAATTGACATTTATGATTTTTTCTTCTTTCTACAACCACCTAAGAATTAACTACAGTTTATTATATTTGTTTGACATTATATTAATTTGCTCTAAGAAACAATATTTTAATTAAATTATTCATGTTCTTTTAAAAACATGATATTACATTAGGAAATATATAATTCATCCACACAAACCATGTCTGGGTGAATGAATAACATACCTTAGTAACCAATTGTTACTATTTTTTTAACTTTTTATTTTCTTAGAGAATAGCAGTGATTTCATGTAGAAATAATGCTAAATAAATCCAAGTGCCAAAGCACTGGGTTACACTATATAATATAAATATATATATATATATATATATATATATATATATATATATATATATATATATATATATATATATATATATATATATATATATATATATATAAATTATACCAGTTCGAAATCTCCAAGTGGTCTTATACAGCTAGAACACATACGCACCGAGCATGAAGTGACGTATGTTACAAAAAGGGGAAAAACGATAACAATTCTCCGAAAATATTGTTGGATTAAATATAAATCTCTAAAGAATTATTAGAGGAAAAAGATTGAATCGAAAATTAGGTCCATTGAAGCCTTCCCTGTTAAATTATTTCACAATTGTCCGATTAACTATACATTGACCATTTGGAGTCTTTACACACCGTTAAAAGTACCAAAATGTTTTACTTCAGCCTCTAGCGCCACCCCCATTCAAGACTATATTGTTTATTCCTTTTCTCTCCCAAAAGAGTGTGCAAAATATGACTGGTCATTATCGAATATTAATAATTCAAGAAGTTCGGACTGGAACAAAGGAAACAATCCAACTCCCCGGTAAGTTACCCCTATCTAGCTCATTATGTGTTTTTTTTAAATCTCGGGTTACTAATTGGGTTAGCATTTTGATTAAATAACTACTCTCTATCTGCTAACAAATCAATAAATACTTCAAAACCAAGTAAAGGAAATTGTAAACGATTTAACTATGAAATTTACTATTTATTATCCCCAGATTATTATATATTTCCCTCCACCAATTACATATAAAAACAAAAAAAATAATTTAATCCAGTTCATATTCCACATAACAAAAATATAATATTAATGAGATATCACCGGAGTAAATTGGAAATTCCTTTATAGAAACAAATGCTATATATATATATATATATATATATATATATATATATATATATATATATATATATATATATATATATATATAATAAATATATATATATATATATATATATAAAGGATTGCACAATGGGTGTGACCTATATCCCTTCCCCACGTTAAAGTAATAACTCAAAAATCAAATGTATGCAGCAAATATCATATATATAATAAAATAAAACAACTCTCATATTACATATATAAAAAAATACTAGAGAAGATAGATGAAATATAAAAAATATAACAAAAAACAAAAACTATATACACTCATCTGAACTTGTTCTTTCATTAAGTTCAACTTTCATGGAGCACATGGCTACTCAATAGGGCAGATAGGGCTTCCTTTCACCAATACACTTTGAGTCTTTTTTTCATCAGGGTCTGCTGTTTCTCCTATGGCATTTTCAGGATTGATAGAGGAACAGGTGGTGCACTGCGGCTAGAAGTCTACGCCATGGTAGAGTAGTAAACTGGAATGAACAATAAGGCCATCTCTTTGATTATAGGGTCGGTGAATATAATTCTGACATATATATATATATATATTGCTTTAATGGCAGACTAAAACACATAGATAAAATACAAATTTAAGTTCTCCAAATCTGACTCTTCTTTCTTTTTTTTAAACTGATAGGGGATTCATATTGTTGATAGTTTTTCTGAACTCCATTTAATGATCCTCCTGTTCGAATGGCTAATTTCAAATTTCCTTTCTTTAAACCAGCCAGGTACAACTATAAATTTTAACAAACAAAAAATCATTTATCCTTTCTTTCTGCTTTATTATTTTCCACAAGCATATATCATTCCATTGTTTAGACTCGCTGGAGCCAACTCTTACTTTAGCAAATATAAATTGTCCTATTTCTGGGACAAGCTGGAAACAAAGTTTATTTTCTTAAACATCTGCCATCTGAATGCTTTAGCAAGCTAGAACCAAATGAACTCAGTGCCCCAAGTAAGTAGCATATATAGCCCAATTAGTACAATTGTAATAACCCCCCTATGAACTATTTCATCAGCTGATAATAAGACTATCCTTTTACATTAATTTACCCACATTTCTTTACTTTTTATGTATTAAAATACATTTTCTCTAATACTGCAATTTGTATAGCTTCCATATTGAGTAATTACACCACCCATTGTGCTTACATTCTTTTAGATAAAATCAACTTTTTGATTTTATCTTTATCCAAGATAACCAGAATAAATTTTTAATACAAAACATTTTTCTTCGGTTAAAAGTAGATTACAATTGACAAAAGGTTTTTTTTTTCTTTTTATAAATCAATATTAATTATCAACCATCTTATTCTAATAAATATAAAATTTAAATTCTAATAAACAATTTTTAGGAAAACAAAAAAAATAATACATTTCTATATACATGTATCTGAACATTTACAAGTGGTATTAAACTTAAATAAAAAATAAAAAAAACTGTTCCACACGTAAACAAAATGTTACAAGCTTAGTTTTCCTTTTATAATATTAGACCTGCTGTTTGAATAAAATTATTAACACATATACTGCATACACTTGTACTGTGGGTATAATAGGAATATAATATAGACCAAACCCATTTATTTATGTACTATATAAGTATCTCCAGCTACACATCTAAATTATGATTTAATAGATCTATTAAAATTACAATTTTAATGTGATAAATCTTAGCTGTGCTGAATCTTCAGCATCAGCCATTTTGTGCATGGTCATTATACATGGTCTGGCACAATACCCCCATCCCTGATGAGACTGTTAAAAAGTAAACCATTCTTTTTAATGGTCTTATTTAATTATTTACATTTTAAATTAAACATTTATATATTATGAGTATTAACATGAACATTATGCCAATTTTGAATTAGTCGCTATCTTCCCATATGGTTTTAAAGAACGAGCATTATATGTGCCCTTAATCCATTGTTCGGTTCTCACCCAGAAAGCAGTATCCATGAAGCAATTTACAATTTTGAAAGGGCCTTCATATCGATTACAAAATTTCTTAAATTTGAACTTCCCTGGATCACTAACATGGGGCATCCTAACCATGACTTTATACCCTATATGGAATCTATACTTAGGGGTTCCCTTCCATTTTTTATGCCTAGTGCTCATTCATTGCATTTGGGCCCTAGCTTGTCTTTTATCGAGATCCCAGTCAATGACTCCCTTTTAACTCCCTGGAAGATTGTTTTGGAAAGTGTTTTCCAAAGTGTAATCGTATGGGAGTAAACCCGGTGGATTCATTTTGAGACCAGTTAATATAATTTAGTGTCTGAGGTAATTGTGTAACCCACCCCCTATGGTTTGTTGGCAAATAGGTATGGAAGAGTCTACCCAATTTCCACATGACTCATTCACAGGGGTTATTCGGGGGATTTCGGATTGATGTTAACAGGTTCTTGACACCTCATTTGGAGACCCATCGGTTCCATTCTTCCAACACAAAAGGTGTTCCATGATCTGAGAGTAATGCCTTTGGCTTCACTTATTTTGGAAAATGTAAGGCATCTAATACCTTAGTAACTTCTCGAGTGGTGTTGCGTGACAATGGGTAAGTGGCTACCCATTTTGAAACCAAATCATAAGTAACAAGCATATATTTCTTTTTGTTAAATGGTGGCAAGGGGCCATAAAAATCTATAGCCAAAATTTCATTTGGGTCATCAGGTATGATTGATTTCATCAGGCTGACGTATGCTTGATCCTGTGGTTTCGTACGCTGACATACTTCACATTGATTTAGTACAGTAATAATATCCTGGTGCATCCCTGGCCAGTAAAACCAAGCCTTAAGCAATACTCAGTTTTGGTGTTCCATAATGGCAATACAAGCGATGCATGTAACTGATGAGGGACCGTCTCATTTTTGGAGGTATCACCACCTTCCATTCATCCTTGCCTTTTTGGAGTTGATAATATAACACTCCTTCTTCAACTTTATATTTGTCCTATATCTCTTTTGAAACTGTTCTTCATCCAGATTTCTTCTGGCATTCTGTCCAAATGCAATTTAGATAGCTGTCTTCTTGATGCCTCTTAGCTAGTTGGCTTAATTCTTTTTCTATATCTTCATCTTTTCCCTTTATCATGGTGCTTGCTATGTATGCCTGCTCCAGACTGAGGTGTTTAGGGTTTTGTGCAGAGACAGGATGACGACTGAGGATGTCTGCAACCACATTTTCTGTCCCTTTGCTATATCTCACAGTGTAGTTAAATTCCTGAAGGAATAAACTCCACCAGACCAACCTGCTATTAGTAAGATAGCTGTGGTTTAGAAACTCAAGACTTTTATGGTCAGCTATCACCACCACTTGAGAGCCTAACAACATGGGGCAAAACTTCTGGAAAGCCCATACAATGGCAAGGGCATCCTTTTCAGTGACAGTATAATTAAGATCTGGTCCCTTTAGTAAGTGGCTTATAAAATATAATACTCCTGTTCATCCATCAGGTTGAATTTGGGACAGAGTGACCCCAAGCCCATATCCACTACTATTGGTCTGAAGTTTGAATGGCTTATCATAATCAGGATAATCCAACACCACCTGTTTTAAAAAAATTTGCTTTACCTGGTTAAATGCTTCTTCCTGTTCGGTGGTCCATTTCCATCGGACCTCTTTTCTGATCAATCTGAGCAATGTTTTCATTTGGCCAGCGAAATTCTCAAAAATCTATTATAAAAGTTACAGAGTCCCAAAAATGACCGTATATGTTTCTTTGTCTGAGGTCTAGGGAAATCTACAATCGCTGTTATTTTATCTGAATGAGGCTTGATTCCTGACTGGCCTACCAAGTGACCCAGAGATTTGATTTCATCGGAAGCCACTTTACTCTTCTTTAAATTTATCTTGATATCTTTTTCTTTAGATTCCCTAAAAAACTGTTCCAACTGCTGGAGATGCTCTTCCATAGATGCAGATGCTATAACTACATTGTCCACATACATGGTAAGAATTTTCTTGATATCAGATGATAGGACATGATCTAAGCATTGCAGCAGCCCAGCACTGCTGTTGATAAGTCCAAAGGGCATACAAATAAACTTGTATGAATATCCCCCATACCTGAAGACAGTATACTGGTGATCATTCGGGTGGAGTTCTATCTGCCAGTAACTGGAAATTAAATCAAATGTAGAGAATATTCTTTTCCCTTTAAATTTTCCTAGTAACTCTTATATTGGGGGTGGGATTGTAAAGTCTGGTATAGTCACCTTATTGACCTGATGGGAATCTAGAACACAATCTTACTGACCCATTTTTTTTTCTAACCACCACCAAAGGGTTGCAATAAGGAGATGAACATTTACTAATTATGCCCCCATTCAACATCTGCTCTAACTGTTTTTCCACTTCTTTTTTAAATTGATTTGGGATTGGGTATTACAGTGCTTGATAAGGTTCCCCTGGCTTCAATTTTATCCTCTGTTAATATCTTCTGCTCTTTCCTGGACTGTATGAAAAAATTTTATGATACTCTTGGGATATCTCTTGGAGTTTTTTGCTGTCCCTGTTAGATGCTGTCTTCACTTCACTCATTTTTTCTTGCATCAAATCTAAAATAGATTGATTTATACAACAAGTTTCTACCAAGTTAGGGAACTGAGGTGGCAAGAATTTAATATCACCACCCTGGTAGCTCATTATTCCCTTTTCATAATTTACAATGCACTGGTTCTTATATAAGAAATCCGACCCTAATATGACCTTATGAATTGGACTACCCATAATTAAAAATACATGATAAACTGTCCTCCTACTTATAACTAATTCTAACCATATTTGCTTAGGTATAAGGTTTGCTTTTCAGTTATTCGCAAGTGTGATTCGTGTCACCTTTAAAGGTAAGGTCTCTATTTGTAAGTTTACTGATAAAATTCTCTGGTATAATTCCTCAGATATCACTTATATGTGGCTACTAGTGTCTAACATTGAAATGACCCCAATTCCCTCAATTTCTAAAGGTATTTTTGGACAACACTGCGGTGCATATTTTGGTACTTTATCTTCCCAAGAACAAACTAAATTTGACATTTCCTTGTCAATGAGGTGTTTACGTGGCCCATTCTTCACATTACAATGCTGGGCTGTACCTTTACTATTTTCTTGCATCTCTTCTACCACTCCATCTTGCTCTCTCCCATCTATGGTGTCTAGTAAGTAAGCTACTTGTTCAACTGATTTTGCTCCCATTAGTATTAGCATCTGTGCAACATGAGAGGGCAAATTACATCGGATAATCCTAAT
>JAQFVV010001547.1:0-62213 GCA_028023455.1 Epiperipatus broadwayi
GAACTGCATAGTATCTGCTTCAAAGATTCCATCATGATATTTACTTTTATTTTAAATTTTGACATTTATTCTTTTACAAGTATATAGTAGCACACATAGGTGTTTATTTTTCTTTCGAAAATTTGTGTTTTCAAAATTGTAATTTAAAATCTGTTTTAAGTTAATTTTGTAAAAACTTTAAAAAACTAACATTTTGTTTTATCTTTGAAAAGTTTTTTTTTTTTAATCAAATAAAAAGTTGATTTTATTCTTGTTGCTTAAATATAATCTATTTTAATTTATCTTGAGGAGCAGATATTTAATTTTGTATTAATTGGTTTTTTTTAAATAAGTTAATCCCTGGTCAGAATTATTAATTAAGATTGAGTGTGATATAGGGATTTGCCCTGAGTTAAAATTTCTAATTAAAAAAATGAAAGATTATGCAGAAGATAAACGTCACATATAAACAACACAGCAGTTTTGGACCTATTCTTTTTCTTCAGTTGCTTATTAGTCTGGCTAGCTTAACCTAGATTCTTGTACTTCAAAAAAATGACTATGCAGCTTATTTTTGTTCAACTAATTCAAATTATTCAGTTTATAATAAATTTCAATACTTTGTTGTTTGCTTCCTGGACCCACTCTCAAGAGATTAGATTAGTTTATCTGTCAATGAGACATTTGACCAAACTGTAATAATAATCTACTTCAAATTAACTGGGTTCACTTTCCACATGATATAGTTCCATGTCATGTTTACTCAAACCCTTAGAATGCTGTGCCAAGCCAGCCCAAAAATGGATCCTGAGTCTGAGCTGTTCCTTCTAATAATGCATTAAAAGCCTAAACAAGAACTGTTTTCCAAGTATTCCTTCACATTTTCTGCCATTTAAAGAGAAAGACATCTGAAGAATTCACTCAATAAAATCTATGTGCCACTGTGAGTACTCACTGGACTTACCTGTACCATATGGTAACTTATTTTATATTCTTGCTGGGACATAAATCTCTAGTAAAATCTCCGCTCAATCTAAAGTAAACATTTGTATAGATTTCTCATATATCATAATCATTTAACATATTCTTTTATCTATTTGTGTGTGTAATATATTGTCATTTAGTTTTAATGCTATATTTTGTAATTTTAAATCTTTTATTAGCTATTTAGATTTCAATTTGTGTAATTTACATTTTTGATAAATGCTTGGCAGATATTAATATATTTCTTATTACTTACCTGTCTTCTTTTGAGGCACTTTTGATTAATTTAGAGTAGCTTAGTATACCGCCATCATTTGGCTGATGATTTCTCGATTGGATAGTTCTGGTTTTCTGAAACTGGGGATTTTGATTTCTTTTTAAAGTTACATGCACCATAATATCTTCACATTATATTCACTCTTTTTGTAAATGGATCAACCTTGGTAATTTTAAACATAATTATCCATGAGCTGGTCTGCAGACAAATGACATTTCTAGTTTCAATGTACTAGAGAGTACTCACCCATGCTGATTTGTTGGTTCTTTACAAGACAATTTTTTTTTTGTATCTTAAAAAATTTTTGTATAGGAAAAGTATATATATTTTTTCTTTTATGAATCGTCAGCTGAAGTAAATTTATTTCTCCCTTCAAGAAATTCTATGAGAAGATTAGTGTATCTGCCAGAATGTTTATTATTTTCTTTTTCTCTCATACACACTTTGCTAGAAATTTAGGTCAAACTTTCATACTTTTGTTTGTCTGCATTTAATTTGTATTTTTTTTATTATTATTGTAATTTTAATAAACTATGAAATTATTCTTATAAACTTAATAAATTTAAAAATTATATTAGCTAACATTTGTCTCTATTGTTTTTTTCTCAATTGTTTGAACAAAGATCTCTTGCTATCTTCCTGGGTTTAGCTGGTGTCAATAATCATCATCATTAACTTTTGATCACAGTAAATTAAATTTTCCAGGTATGCAGTGATCTGGTGGCACCCACTATGATCAAAAGAAGATAGTGATCAGTACAATATATATATATATATTCTAACTAATGGATTTTTTAAAAAAAAAATTACCTTAAATACTGGTTTTTGAAAGATGAAAATTTTCTTAAATATAAATTAATGAAAGATGCATTTCTTCAGTATCCATTAAACATGCGATGTATAGATTAAATAATTTCTCAAGTGCAACATATAGATTAATATATTTCATACGTATACATTAAATATAATCTATTTCGTGCGACCGCATTACAAGCCAATTGTAACTCATTTAAAATCAATTCAAACAAATGAAAAGTTATTCTTTATTTTGTTAACTTTATAAAAACTTATTAAATTACTATAAAACGCATTTTGCAATCTCTCGACCAGTCGTCCACATTGTATTTCAAACAGAACTAAATGATTGGAAGAGCTTACAAATATCACATATATTATTGGATAGTTTAAGCCAGGGGTGGGCAATTGTTTTGGCTTGAGGGCCACAGAAGTTGGTGGAGGGCCACCTCGGGGGCCACTTTGTAAAAGTGAAGGTTAGTGGAGGGCAGCACCTTTTTTTCATGATGCAATAAACACACTGCTTTATTGCCTGTATTACCAAATAAATATTTGTTTGTTCATTCTTCATTAAACACATGACATTCATCACCGATTTTTTTGGAGGGTTCATGGTTTCACTAAAGTTGGAAATGTATATATTTGCTAATGCAAAGACAAAATTGAAATTAACTAGATCAACTGGAAAAGCCCTGCACATAGTATCTACACTGTGCATGTGTATTGATGTGGCCATCCTAGTGGAAAATAAGAGATGAATCTTCGGTCATGCACAGGAAGGAAATCTCAGTTCAAGATGGATTTTCCTGATTGTCTTGGAGGGCCACATAAAAACTCTTAGAGGGCCACATGTGGCCCTTGGGCCACTATTTGCCCACCCCTGGTTTAAGCTAATTATAACTTTATTCTAACCAAAGAGAATTTTATTCAAATGATCGCACATCCACGTTATGGATTTATTGTACTATATTTAAATCTATATGGCATTTACACACTTGAGTAAATTGCATGTCAATTACAACATTTTAAGGATGGATCGATGGATGTTTCACCATTCTCAGCTGACACTATTTCTGAGGCCTACTGGGGTGATGATGACGATACAGAACATAAATAAGCTTAATTTCCAGGGTGGTAAATTGCAACTTTAATCAAATATAAAGGTTAAATCTCAATTCAATACTCTTAGTGATAATATTTCATGAATGGGTTTAGACATAATCGATTTAGAGAACACTGAGATCGCATTAAAATTGACAATATTAATATCTTTAAGAATTCCAGGTTATTCTCAGCACATTCCCCATTCACTATTATTAAAACTACAATTAAATTTTATTCTAATTATAAAGTTCTATATTTATCTCCACCTTTTTGATCCACCTCTCCATCAACTTCACATCCATATGTCTATTACACTACTATTTATTTGACTATTAAAATTTACATTTTTATTTTCTTTTACTAGCTCATTTCCTCTCATTATAGTCTCTTCTCAGGGTTTTTCAAATAATTAGGTGTGGAAATCGAATAAGCTGCGATAGATTATTGGTGATAAACACTCCTCTCCTGATCACCTCCAAGGTGATCTCAGTTGTCTTTAATGCAGTTTAATATTTATTTACATTAAAGCTCGAATATTTTATTTCAAGCTTATTAAAATCTTTTAGTAATACATTATAAACCTATTCACTATTATAACAAAATTATAAAGAAGTGCATCCAGAGAGGGGTTTGAATACAACGGATGGGGAAAGGATTTTATGCCCACCCCACTGCACTCGCTATCATTCAATAACTATCTCTATTCACAGTTTATACTTCAAAAATATTAAATTATATGGTAATTTTAAGTATCTGAAATTACCCTTTTAAATAATCTTACTGAATATTACGTACATGATAATTCAAATATTAATAATAATATATTGATGTATGATTGGATTGGAAATATCTAGATAATAATAACCCACAAAAACATTAAGACATACGCAAATTTTATTTAAAACAAATAACAAATTTTATTTGACAAACTACAATTCTATACAAAAACATATATATCATATTTACACTTTCATTTTATCTTAAATATAGTGAATACCAATTTCTTCCCATTTTCAATGCTTTCTCTTTTATTACTGATTTGTGTTAGAACTAATTTCTCCCCTAATTAAATTTAATAATTTTATTTAACGAATCTAAAATTAATATTCCCTCGCAAATTTCTTGATCTTATCCTATCATCCTGATCAAACATTCTTTTGCCCTAATCTTTACAACAGAGATATCTTAAAAATAGTGAGACTAAGTCATTGCAAATAAATTGGCATCAAGATCAATCATCATCATAGTGCACACACTCTATATTCATGTTCTTATAACATAATAATATTTTAGCAATATTACCTTTCCAGTGAAGTTCTCAGCTGGCCATGTAAATATTTATTAAATAAATTTATATACGCATTGCTTACGCTTACGCTTAAACATTCGTAAGTTTTATTTAACCCTTAATTTTCACATTTATCAACTTTATCATTTTTGGCTCGAATGACAAATTAAATCTGCAAAACAATATTCAAATACACCAATCACACATACATTCTGACATTAAATTGAGTTTGCGACCTGGTATCGATACTTATAATAATGCTTATCATGGCTATCTCTCATATACATGTAAGGAATATCAAATATTAATATGAGACAGGCAGTGATCCGAATAAGAGAGAACCTTTTCACTAAGGTTGAGATATGCTAGGATTTTTATCGCTAGTCATACAAAAACATAGGTATACCAGTCACCCCTGGCCATCAAAATAAGAAACCTTCTTACAGTGTAGAGAATACTCAAGTGGGAAAACTCTTCCACTGGGTTGAAATACTTTATGAATATAGCATAAATCTTAGTGAACTAGACATCACTGGCTTTGTGGAGATCTTTGTCTATCCACACACATACAGGTCGAAATATAAAATTATACAAGTAAAACTTTCATCTCTTTAATATTCTTGTGACTAGTGCACTGGAACATGAGCCCATAAATTTTCCAAGCATAAATCAGCTTGTTTCTGGCCTTAAATCTATGATAACAATAAATAATAAGAAATGCATATAAAATTCTCAAAATGATTTCCATGCACTTTTATAAAAAAAATGATGATGTAGCTCAATAAACACACAATTCATCCATAAGACTAAGCATTTGACAATAACTTCTGATGCTAATAATAATATCTTAAGTGTTTTTTTTAATTGTTTGTAAAGCATTTTAAATAAGGCATATCAGAATGACATGATATAAATTTCACCTACCCCCAAAATGACAATAATAGCAAAAGCATTTAAATAGACATATATAAAATCATCTGATGTCAATATCACTACCCCCAAAATAATACAATGGTAATTATGACATGAATTAATTTTAAAAATAGATGATATACATGATACACTACAAAGAAAGAAATTATTATTATTTTTTTAAGTAAATGTCCTACACATATAAAGAGCGAATAAAAAAAAATACTTATATAAAGTTCTTTGGCAAGTGTTCTCCAATTCCTGGTTTTCATTTTTTTCCTTTGTTTCTTTTCTCCTTAATCAGTTTATAAGAGCACATAAGTCTTTGTAGCAAAAAGTTCTTTTGATAGGATTTGATTCCTCTGGCATTATATATACAATTTGTATGTTGCTGAAAGAGTTCCTTAATTTTAAGTTTATGCAGATTAAAGTTAAATAGCATTCATTTAACTTTTTCACAATATAAGTCTGTCTTTGATTGTCCTTTTCCATTTTTGAATTCATTTTATATATTTAAATTGATTTACATATACATCAAACTTTTGAGTTTTAAATTTTACTATTTGCTGATACAATTATGATTATTGGTTAATTTCTAGAGATTAAAATATGTGCCAATTTAAAATTTATTCACTATACATTGTCTTCTCTTAAGACAATGTTAGATTTAGCCAAGTTATTCTGAAGAGACAAAAAGTTACAATAAATGATTTTTAAATTTTATAGCACAGTTTTCTTTAAGTCAATGAAGGAAAACTGGCAACAGATAAGAAAGTTTTAAAAATAAAAGAGCCCCCTCCTTCTGTTAACACAGACATTTTATAGAGAAAATCCACCTGGTCATCTGTTCACTTTCTCTTTAATTTTTAATCTTTTTGCCCCTTTAGAAAAACACACCAAATTCCAATCTGTATTTTACCAGTCGACTAACAATTAATTTTACAATTTAACAGCTATAATTGCCAATTAATTTTTGACATTTTACAGACTATCATGTTAATGGTCTAAATTAATGGTCCACTTAAATTCCTTGGTGAAATCTGTATCTTTTAGAGACTCTGATAATTAACTGAGTAATATAACATCAATGAAACCCATATGAAAAGTAAATAACAGAAAAAGCTTTCTTACTTTTTCCATTAAATAATGAAACAAAATATATTTTATAACCCAGTTTCAAACTCAGACTTTGAATTAAATTTGGCTGCTAATATTAAACTTATTAAAATGATTTAATTTCTTATTTAAAGATTGCTTTACAAAATGATAAGGAACGATTATTAATTGTGAATTCTACAATCAAAATCTATAATCAGATTATATACACACACATGCGTTGCATATATACATCTCTTTAAATTGATGATTTAATGCCTTAATCTTTATTTATTACAACTATTATACCTATATTATAATTATTTTTTTCATTTACCTTCATGAACTATTTATTTCTTAGTACAAAATAATGTCCATTCATTTTCACTCTCTAACACAGTTTTAAGAGTCACACATCTCTTCCCTTTTCTCAGTCAACCTATCAACAAATGTATAAATTTTGCTTTTCTAAATATGTTTTTAATATTAACTTGACCCATAAGTAAAACTAAAATAATCTTTTGGATAAACATCTTAATAATAAATTTTTAGATTGCCTATTAAGTCAAACATATGCAATCCTTATAAATATGGGTTTGAACGTGGTCTTGGCTAAACTTTTTCTTATTAAAGAAAAAAAATACATAAATTATGAGGAAAATTTGGATGGAACCTTCTCTTTCATAGTTAACTTAAAAAAATGGAGTCTTGGACAAATCCAATGGCTACAATATATATATAATAATCAAGATCATTATGGATAATAAACATGAGATAATGTATAGAAGTATACATCTTAAGAATATGTAGTAAGCATAATAAAACTAAATAAGTTAAGTACAATGAAACTAAATAATAGATATATTTATTTTATATTTCAGGATTGGGATCAAACATCATTAAACATTGCATGTCACCTGATAAACCATCAGAAAATATTCAAAGAGTATATTTTATTTTTTAATATTAGTATGATTTAAAAGATTTTCTTCATATTTAATGATTAAAATAAATGATACAGCACCCTCAATCTACAATACCATGCCAAATCAAGGTTCACATAAATTACTCTGAATGAAATAGAATATGGAATTGATATTCAGACCTGACAACTTTTATATTAAATATTTGAAACCTTATACTATTTAAATAAAAAAGACAATTTATTTATAATTTATACTAACATAATTTCACTGATTCCTATTCTCAAGAAAATATATATTCATTAAAAAATATTTACAAAATATAAAATGACATTATGTCTAATGAAATTATTTTAAAACTATTTAATTATACTTCTCTCATTTAAATGAAATTTCTAATTGCCCTATCTAATAAAATTTAAGTAGTCAGCCACATTATTCCTTTAATAGTTCTCATTTTTAAATTACTTTTAGTTGATCTTTCACAAACAAGTGTGTAAAGAGAAATTCAAAACAAATATAATATTATATATCATTGTAAATGTCCAGGATTTATTTCTGTTCTTCTTTAAAATGTTAACAATGTAATTACAGTTCACAATATAAAAATATAAATTTATATGACCAAGTACTGTTTGCCATTAATAAATAGTATAGCCTTTAAATCACCAATGATCTAACCATATGTGTTGTGGATTCTTATAAATGTAACTCATTTATTCATTTATTTTTAGTTTCATATCTATT
This sequence comes from Epiperipatus broadwayi, assembly GCA_028023455.1. Taxonomy (NCBI): domain Eukaryota; kingdom Metazoa; phylum Onychophora; class Udeonychophora; order Euonychophora; family Peripatidae; genus Epiperipatus; species Epiperipatus broadwayi. The sequence goes on from JAQFVV010001547.1 coordinate 8,105, forward strand.
GCATATGTGCATATCTAAAATAATGTTAGTCTACCAAGATCTTAGTAAAAATATACATAACTACGCTATATGTTTTTAAACTAATCATAATTCAAAGTGATTTCCTACTTTGGGTAATACTACTTAAAAATCAGAAACAATAATCATAAATATAGTTAATTTAATAAGGTGGGTCATCTATTAGATCTGACCTCACATAAGTAGAGTATTAATATTTTCTAGAGGTGGTCAGCTTTAGATCATATTCCTGATAAGACAGGATCACTACTACTTAAACATTTTTGTCATAATATTGCAAATATAAAATATAGTTAACTATAAAATCTAAGGATCTAAATTAATGTATTTGTAAAAGAAGTTTTCACCCATAAAAGTATATTTTAATTTAGATTAATGCAATAGTCAAATGTAAATACAAGCCAATGCTGATTATGTTTAATATAATAATACATTTATGTGTTTAATTTAAAAGTCTAGTGGTTTTTAAAACTAGTTCTTAAACACTTAATGTACCTTGGAATATATTTCCACATGTGTGCACATACAATGTATATATTTCTGAGACTATTGTCCTATATGGTTAATTCATCTAAACTTTAGTATTGTGTTACAATCTAAAATATTATTATGAAATGCATTGTGTAAATAAAAAAAAAATAGATTTTTTTGTTAATACTAATCTGTATATTTGAAAGGAGACATTATTTTAAAAAGATATACATTTTTTTTAACAACACTCATTTTTAAAAAACTAATTCTGTAAAAAGAAATGCATAATTATTTTTCTTTTATATCCTCTTAAAACATTAAAATTAAAGAAAGATTCAAGAAAATTAACTGCAATTTAAGTTGCTTTTTTAAAATATGTTTAAAAGAAGAAAACAAAATAAATCTGTTGCTTCTACATTTTAATTAATTATTTATAATAATTAATGATTACTTTTTTATATTTATTTTAAGTGCTCAGTAAAAAAGAGTTAAGTTTTATTCACATAAGTCTGCTTATGAGTGCCTTGGCATGTATTCTCAAACAAAAATTTTATGTGTATATATAAAAAAAGATTTTGTTAATTGATTGCAATTAATAATTGGAAAAAAAGAAAGAAAAATAGATTCAAACAAACCCAAGTCATTAAAATTAACTATGCAATAATATACCAAATTATTTAAATTTCGTTTATATAAACATGGTTGTTTTGTAATAAATATAGATTACCAAAAAGGTAATGTGTTTATTATTTTTTAAGGTTTTGCATTTTTATTACTTATGAATCATCATTATCTGTTTTCTTTCTAGTGTTTTTTTTAAAAAAAACAACATGCCATTGATAATGTTTGAATAAAAATGGATGATTTGTTTTTTGATAATCGTGACATTGAGATAAATTAAGATAAAGTTTGGTTGGAGGCAGCTAATTTATTTTTCAAAAACATATTTGTTAACCTATAGAAATGTTATGACAATAATTTTAATAATCAAAATACATTTGCTGGTGGAGAGAATGGACTGAAGAATTTTACCGTAAAAGCCATCAATGGGTTGTGTACCTCATGAATCTACATATAAAAAGAGATATAATGGGAATATTTTTGTTGCTATTTAAATATACAATGGCCACATATGTATAAATTTTAAGTTTCCTCAAAAGTCTTAATAGTTTCAGATGTCCATTTCTTTGGTCACATAACTCCTTCATAAAGGATGAGGTAAGATTATCCAGTCTTCAAATAAAATGATGCCCTAGCATAAAAAAGAAATTATTGATATTCAACTCCTGGTTCTATTTCATCTGTCCTCTTTACTCAAAAAAGAAGAAGAGAAAGTCTACTGATGCCTGCTAACTACACAACCCAAACTATGATAAATACTTGGATTATTTATTTGATTAACCGATGGAAAAGCATCATTAACTATTTTCATGGAATATATGAAGTACACATTCTGAAATCATCTAAATTTTACAGATATTTAAATTATTGCATGGATTAAATTGTTCATCTCCAATCAGGTCAAAAATTATAGAGGCGTAACCAATAAACTAAACTTAAATTACTTTATTGACAAAACAGGAAATAAAGAATTTTAAGGATTATTATAGTCAAAATGCCTAAAGTATACTTTTTTAATGTAATTACTTCTTGTTGGCAAAAAATGAACAGAATGAAGTAAGAACTATTATTATATTTTTTGTTGTTTGGTTAATCACTAATATTTCTTAACTATTTATTTTATACTAAATGACCTATTCTAATATATTGTCTGTCTGTTCGCTTAAAGTAAAGTGTACATTTATATTTTTTATATATATTATCTAGTCCTAATTGAGAAATTAAACATATATATATAAAATACATATTTTGCGGGTTCATCCGTGTTAAAAACTTTTAATATCAATATACTGACGTTTCGACTTGGTCACACAAGCCATCCACAGAGTTATAAAAAGGTAGAAAGACGGTTGTAGAGGCGCTACAATCACTGGTTTGAATAAAACATTAAAAATCCCACCAATAGCAAAAATGTTAAATTTAAGAATGTTTTTTAAAGAAATCTTTCCAAATAGGAGGAAGTTTGCACGTATCATCTCTGCAGTTAAACAACACTCATCATCATCAGCACTCTCACTCCATACTATAGATTCAGGTCATAAAATAGATTTTTCTAGTACCAGGATCATATCCAGATGTGATAATCTCTACCAATGCAAAATCAGAGAAGCCATTGAGATACTTAAAAGGCCAGATTGTATCAATAAGCGAGATGATACGTGCAAACTTCCTCCTATTTGGAAAGATTTCTTTAAAAAACATTCTTAAATTTAACATTTTTGCTATTGGTGGGATTTTTAATGTTTTATTCAAACCAGTGATTGTAGCGCCTCTACAACCGTCTTTCTACCTTTTTATAACTCTGTGGATGGCTTGTGTGACCAAGTCGAAACGTCAGTATATTGATATTAAAAGTTTTTAACACGGATGAACCCGCAAAATATGTATTTTATATATTTAACCCGTGCAAATCTTCGTTTTAACATATATATATATATTACTGTTCAATGATTAAGTTCAAACCTTGTTCAGGCATTTGGAGTCATAAAATATTTTTTTTGCATTTATTTACATTAATAATAAAAGGTAATACAATTTATCATTATCTAGTAAGAGACTATAGATATCTTATCAAGGATTGTAGCACCTATATTTGAGGAAATATATATTGTTTGAGGGGGCATGGAAGTCTATTACATGTTGTCATTACCCAGCATAAAATTGTTATTATATATTTTTGTTTTTGTTCACTTTTTCTTTATGCATTTCATCAAGTTAGATGAGTAAATGAGCATTATGAATTATAAGCTATGGTTTGGTCCAGATAGGATGTCCACTTATGAGTATAAATTCAAACTTTGGTTACTAGTGATGCTGTTATAAGGAGAGATTAGCACAAACTAAAAAATGTTATAGTAATCTCAGGTATCATAAGTTACATCCATATGTTGAAAAACAAATACAGATATGGAATCAACATTATTAGCAATAGCTTTATAAACTGATAATATTCTTCAGGTATACTCTATGCTCATCACAAATGATAAATATCACCGGCTAAGTGTGGCCAGTTTGCTCATTCTGTGGCATTTGGTTAGAATATATATAACACATTATTGTGATATTAAAGTAAAAATAAACTTCTTAATGTAAGTCTAAATTATTAACAATTTATTAAAATAAATTATATTACTTATGTATGAATATACAGCCATGGCAAAACACTTCTCTGTAAAAATTATTTCCACAGATTATTGCAAGCTCCATGGTTCAGGTATAGATTTCCCTCAGAGATATGTATATGCATTTTATTTGGGACTTTTTTGACAAAGCTAAAATGTCAGGTATTAAGTTATGTGACAAAATTGAATTTTTCTTTCTCACATTATAGTTTTATATCTTGAAAGTTTCTGTACAAACACTTTCTTTTGGGGATGCTATTTTTTTCAGTAGCACTATTAGTTGTAATTTTTTTAGATAGCATATTTAAGTTGATGAATACAGGATAGAAAGTAGAGCAAAGAGAATTAATGGATTTTTCTATTTCTTAGCCACTGAATGTGGTTAGATTTACTAGAGTTCAGCTTCAAAGAATGAATAAAAACAAGTTAAAAAAACTCATCTTTATTTACTTGTTATTCAAAACTTTAGATAAACTTTCACTTCATTTAATTAAAAAAAATTTTTATATACTATATTTATTTACTTAATTATATTATTATCTTTGAATAAAAACTACATTAAATATATCCAATTATACTTTATTTTATTATTGTATTGATTGTAAAAAACACAAAATGCAAAATTAAAATAAAATTAAACTAAAATCTTAATCTTTTCAATATCCTTATTTTTTAAAAATTAAATCAAAATGTATATGCTTCAATTAAATTTAAAACCTATATTTTTATCTACTTTAATTTGTATTATTGCATTACTCTGAAGTAATATAGCATTTAAATATGTTTTCTCTTATACATTTTTTCCCTTATAATTTCAAGCTCTTTTTAAAATCTTTTAATTTATGATAAGAAAAAAAACTAAAGTATTTTATTTTATGGTGTAAAATATTATTCAGTTTTTAAAAAAAATTGAAACCCTTCATATTTTAACAATAAAATTACCTATTCCATTATTATTTTAACCTATTTATAAAATATATTTTTTGTTTGATAGCCTAAAAGAGTTCAATGCTACTTTTAATTACTGTTTCCAACTTATTCTCACTTGCAATCATGAAATAAATATATCCATTTCATTTTCTTCAGTTTAAAAACAAAAAAAAAGGTGCAAAAATAGCTGAATTATTTTTTTACATATTTTATCAACCTTTTATTTAGCGTATTGGTCACTGTTGCAATGTTTCTTCATCTTAATTTCTGATCAGTTTTGATGTCATGTCTTTGTTTACAAACATTCCAATTGATGATGCTTTAAATGTAATTTCACAACATTGCAATTTGCGAAACCATATTATTGCTTTGATTAAACATTGTATCTTGAACACATATTTTGTATATAATGGACAGCATTACAGACATGGTTTTGGTACTCCTATGGGATCACCAATCTCAGGAGTAATAGCTGATTTATTCATGGAAAATATAAAAACTTGTGCTTTAGAATCATTCTCTTTAAAACCCCTCATTTGGCTCAGATACATAGATGACATTTTTGTCATATGGCAACATGGAAAAAATAAATTAGATGATTTTTTCTTACATTTAAATAATATGCAACCTCATATTAAATTTACAATGGAGACAGAAACTGATGGAAAACTCCCCTTTCTTGATGTTTTAGTCACCAGAACACCAAATAGTTTATCTTTTTCAATTTATAGAAAGAATACATACACAGACAGATATTTACATTTACATTCTCATCATCACCCAACTCAGATAGTTTCTGTAGCCAAAACTCTTTTAAATAGAGCAATTAACCTTTCAGATAAGTCACATCTGAAAGAAGAAAAATCATATTAATAGTGTTTTATTAGCAAATAGTTATAATTATACATTTATTAAAAAAGCCTTATTTCAAGCCCAAAATGGACAAAATAGGAAACAAAAAGATGATAAATCAGCTATTAGGATATGTGTTATATATGTAAAAGGAACTACAGACAGTATTGAAGGTATATTAAAACACTATAATATAAATACAGCATTATATAATAACCAAGCCTAAGGATTCAATCCCTCTTGAATCTCATGGTGTTTATCAAATTTCATGTAAAAATGGTAAAGCTTCTTACATAGGTATGAGTAATTGTTGCATCAGTGTTAGGAGAGATGAGCATGCTAATGCAGTTAAACAACATTCATCATCACTCTCACTCCATACTATGGATTCAGGTCATAAACTTGATTTTTTTAGTACCAGGATCATATCCAGATGTGATAATCTATACCAGTGCAAAATTAGAAAAGCCATTTACATACTTAAAGGGCCAGATTGTATCAATAAGTGAGATGATACAAGCAAACTTCCTCCTATTTGGAAAGATTTTTTTAAAAAACATTCTTAATTTAACATTTTTGCTATTGGTGGAACTTTAACATTTTTTTCAAATCAGTGATTGTAGTGCCTCTACAACCATCTTTCTACCTTTTATCACCCAGTGGATGACTTGTGTGACCAAGTTGAAATGTCGGTATATCAATATTTAAAATATTTTAACATGGATGAACCCGCAAAATATGTCTTTTATATATGCAACCCGTGAAAATCTTCATATCAACATATATATGAATACAACATATATTTAAACTTTTTTTTAATATTTCAAAATTTAAAGAAAATGCTTACTAACATTACATTTGTAAAAAAATACAAAAAATATTACAATTTGATTTACAAGTGTCAAACTTTTTGTTCTCATAACTTTGACACCATGTACTTCTGATAAATACCCTAACAATTATCACTAACCATTTATTAAGCTAGAAATTATAATATCTATTTTATTCCAGATATATATGTTAAATTCTACTGATTGAATGAATATTTTGGAATAAACTGAATTGTAATAAAATATAAAAAAAAACATAAAAAATTGTAAAAGAAACGAAGACTGGAAAGCATGAAAGAGCATAAAAATATATTTTTCTTAGGTTATGCAAGTATATAAGATAATATATTATTAATTGACAAATGTGAAGTTGCTTAAAAAAGTACAAAATAAAAAGAGAAATATGATATAAAATTGCAATGCATATATATTAATATAGGTAAAATTACAATTAAATTGCAGTATATATATATATATATATATATATATATATATATATATATATATATATATATATATATATATATATATATATATATATATATATGCTGCAGAAAGGAGTTTGCTATTAACTGAAAGGAGACCCTTTGATTCCTCTTGGAGGCCTTAAAGGAACCGAGCAGGGCAAATTTCTAATGTCCACTCCATACGTTCTTGTCGTTGCAGCTGTTATTACTATGTGATTATTCATATAGTATACGAACATGGATGGGCTGCTCACCAACATGCATTAGCCAGCGTGGTGAGTTTATTGGCTTTTTACCTCTGAGTTTAAGATCAAAAAACACCATGGTCTTTCTTCTCAGTTGCCTGATAAGGCAGAATGAATGTTTGTGTAAATGATAAATATTTTCCCAATAGATATATACAATTATGACAGACAAAAATAAATCATGGCCCTTATTCCCAGGAGGCTGTAAAGTCACCAACCAAGGCAGCGGTTGGTGGCTGAAGGCGGAGGGTGCTAAGAATCCCCTGATTGCGGACCCAGGCTGCCATTTGATGATGACTTTTTATTTAGGTACTTACAACTGCAGATCACTTTCAAATGAAGGAAGATTGCAAGAATTAGAAGAAGAACTGTCTTATATTAAATGGGACATTATTGGACTTTGTGAAGTTAGAAGAAAAGGTGAAGAGACAATTGATTTAAAAGTGGACATGTACTCTATTATAAAGGCACAAATATTGGAAATACAATTGGAGTAGGATTCATTATAAATAAAAAGTGGAAGAACAACATTGTGGAGATTGATGGTGTATCAGACAGAGTGGCAAGATTAGTTATACAACTTAATAGCAGAAACCAAATGCAGATAATTCAGGTTTATACCCCAACAAGTGCTCATAGTGATAAAGTAGTAGAAGATTTTTATATGGATGTACAAAAGGCTCTCAATAAGAGTAAACAACATTTTAAAATTGTTATGGGAAACTTTAATGCTAGAATTGGTAAACAAATAAAAGATGAAAGTACTGTAGGTAATTTTGGTTATGGTAATAGAAATGAGAGAGGACATAGACTAGTGGAGTTTGCTGAAAAAGAAAAACTTTATATTATGAATTCTTTTTTTGAAAAAAATGTTAAAAGGAAATGGACATGGAAGCATCCCAATGAAGGTACAGCAGAAATGGATTATATTTTGACTAACAGAAAATACATATTTCAAGATTGTAATGTTCTCAATAAATTTAACATAGGAAGTGATCATCGATTAGTAAGATATAAGATATGTGTTAATGCAAAACTAGAGAGACAAAAATTATTAAGAAAAACAATTTTTACAGTTGATATTCCTAATCTTCAGAAAACATTCTAATGAATTTAAATTAGAACTTACAAATCAGTTTCAAATATTAGTAGATTTTGAACATGATTCAAATTTGAATGAAATTAATACGAAAATAACTGATACACTTTTAAAAACTGCAACAAAGATAGCTGGTAGAAAAAAGCAGCAATTGACCAATAAAATTTCTATTGAGACTAGAGAATTTATGAAGAAAAGAAGGAATATGAAGATATACAAAAAGGATGCATTAAAAAGGATTGAATATCTCGAATTTTGTAAAATGGTATGGAAAAGAGTTGAAAATGATATAAGAAATTATAACTGTGAACTAGCAAGGAAAGCTGTAGAAGAAAATAAGTCTCAAGAATGTAAAACAACATTTTGGTATTGGTAGGAAATTTATATCTGCAATAAGAAAAAAAGATGGAATTATTACTAAAAAGAGAGATGACATTATGAAATGAGTAAAAGACTTTTATCAAGAATTATATAGTAATAAAGAACAAGTACCTTCTATTTCTATTACATCTTTTGAATTGCTCAGAATTTTAAATGAAGAAGTGAAACATGCAATTAAATGTATGAAGAAAGGAAAGGCTCCAGGTAATGATGGAATTATAATTGATATATTAAAAGAAGCAGGTGAAGAAATAGAATTTTTTTTAGTAAAGTTATATACCAAATGTCTAAATGATAAAGATGAACCATATGATTGAAAGAATGCAGTAATAATATTAATATTTAAAAAACGTGATAAAGAAGATATTAGAAATTACAGACCTATCAGCCTTTTGTCAGTTTTATACAAAATTTTTACCAAGATAATTACAACGCATCTACAAAGAACATTGGATTTCCACCAACCAAGGGAACAAGCTGGATTTAAAAGTGGTTTTAGTACAGTAGATCATATCCAGGTATTGAGAGACATTGTAATAAGGTCAAATGAATATGAGTTGCCATTATGTTTTGGATTTGTAGATTATGAAAAGGCATTTGATTCTATAAACATTTCTTCAGTGATTAAAGCATTGGATCATTAAGGTATAGATCCAGGATATTGTCATATTTTAAAGAATATTTATGAAAATGCAACAGCAACAATTAGATTACATAATGCTATTGGGAAAGTCAACATTGAGAAAGGTGTAAGACAAGGTGACTCCATATCTCCAAAACTTTTTACAGCAGTGTTGCAAAAAATATTTTGTGGATTAAAATGGGAAACTAAAGGAGTGAAAGTAAATGGAGATTATTTAAGTCATTTAGATTTTGCAGATGATATAGTTGTTTTTGCAAATAATGCTTCAAAGGTGCAGGAAATGTTGCTGGAGTTATCAGATAAAAATAGGAAAGTAGGACTAAAGATAAATGTTAAAAATACTAAAGTAATGTTTAATCGATTTGCTCAAAATATGAAAATAAAGATTGATTATGATGAATTAGAAGAAGTTAATAATTACAAATGCCATGGTCAGATTATTAATACAGATGAAAACATAATGGATGAAATTAATCATAGAATTAAACTTGATTGGAATGCTTTTGGTAGAAATAACTTGATACTAAAAGGAAATATGCTTATGTGTTTGAAAACAAAGGTTTTTAACAAAGGTGCTTTGCCAGTTCTTACTTAGGGTTCTGAGACTTCGACACTTAATAGACGAGCAATAGAGAGACTCCAGAGTACTCAAAGAAGTATGGAGAGATGCATGTTGGGAGTAACAAGAAGAGATCGAAAACGCAATGTATGGGTAAGAGAACAAACAGGTGTTACTGACCTCATTGAAAAATTAAAAGATTGAAGTGGAGTTGGGATGGACATATTGCTAGAAGAGATGATAATAGATGGACAATTGAAATCTTAAACTGGATTCCAAGAGATTGTAAAAGACCCAGAAAGAGACCACATGTGAGATGGATGTATGAAATAAGAAAGTGTGCAGGAGTGATGTGGAGAAGAGAAGCTAAAGATCAGAGAAGATGGATTAAACTAGACCTTCATCCTGCAGTGGATTGATAATGGTTGATGATGATGATATATATTTTGTACAGGTCAAAAGATCCCAACAACAATCTAAACTCAAAGTCGGATTCAAACCCAGTTGAACCAATGTGTTTACTCCAAGGCCAAATTGAATTCAAACCCAACTCATGAACTCGGATCGAATCAATGATGACATGTTGATGGTACATGACTATGCACCAAGAAACTAGTTCAGTGGATGATGATGATTTCTGAGACCCCTGATCTAACCCCACTAATAACTGTAAAATAACTATGGATATTTATGAATCAATCAATATATATATATATATGTATGTTCGGGTTGCCAATACAGACAGCAAGCATTAATATTAAAATAATTATTGAATAATAAAAAAAATTAAAAGCCAAATGTGTTAATAAAATGTTTAATAATAATAAATATTTTGTTCAACACATATGATTAAGATTATATAGATTACCTCTAGTCTTTAAGAACGGAACTTATAATTTACAATAAGAATGGCAGTCATTATTATATGCCAATAATCAATACACACTTATAGGAGGATTATATATGCCTATGCCCCATCAAGTAAATAAAGGTATTTGGCTTTGACAGAAATTATTATTCTAATTTTAAAAGAAAGAATGTAAGATTCATTTTCACATTTGTAAATCAATTCATGAAAAGCATGATAACTATTAGGGCATAACTTTACTGTTTACTAAAGAACTTATTTAACGATAAACAAATATGAAATTGTTTGACTTTAATTAAATGAATTCATTATAGTTTACAAGCATGAGAGTGGGGCTTTATTTGAACTCAGAAATAACGGTACTGATGACTTACGAGCATTAAGAACAAATACAAAAAATGATGGCTTTTCGGTGATTTGAGTAGAAGGGCGGCTTGTGTTTTACAAGTCTTTTATGCACTATGGAGGATTCGTGGACCACAGGGAAAGCCAGGCCGGGTCATAGCCACGAACCTTTGGTGTTCTAATATAAAAACAAGCAAGTGAGGAAATGGTTTCTTCCTAGATAATTAAAGTAATAATAATATCATCGAGGACAAGCCTATGAGGCAGGAGATGGCTTGCATCAGCAACGTTCAGAAAATGATGACTTTATAATCATTGTGTTTAAGTAATAAAACCCAATTTATATAAGGAATGCTCTATGTAATGACCTGATCATGTTGAATTAAAGTCAAATGAGCTTTAACTAAAAGTACTTAAGGCAATTATAAAAATTATGTTAATTATACCCTAAATATCATGCCCTTCCTGAATACTAACATAAAGTATACAATTTAACTTAGAATATGTTAACATTAGATTCCTTTATCAATTTTTTGCAAAACATTTTAACATTATTAATATGAATGAATAAATATTGGTGAAACTCAAGAAAATAGCCAGGGGCATAAGTTAGAAATGGCTAATAGTCATTATCAGCCATTAGTAAAAAATAGCAAACATTTAATAAATCCTTCAACTTGATAATTAATAGAACTGAATTAAATTAGTTCTAGTGGGCAAGAATTACTATAAAACTCAATACTATATTATTTTCATGAGGGAAGTTTAATGAAAGAGATTATTATTGAGTTGAACTTTTATTGGCATATAATCAAAAATAAATGATATTAATAATCATTCAATAAATATATATAATACAGTTAGTGAAACTAACCGCCATCGTAAGAAAGAAAAGTTAACAAATATTAAATTTAAAGACTAGAGATAGGGATAGAGAATTACTTATACAAATAAAGACATTATAAAGCAAGAAGGAGATTTAACAGTAATTAAATTTTAAAAGGTGGTGTAAAATAAAGTTTGGAAACTGGCCAGAAAGTTGTGATTCATTAAAGAGAGATATTACCATTTTTTCCTTGGCTGGTTTCTGAGTTTACACGGCAGAGTCCAATTGAGTTGAAATGTAGGCATGCATTTTTAACTTAGGTGAATGGCATTTGGATTGATTCTTTCAGGTTTTGGCAGCACGATTGGTGTGGAAAGGTTTAAATTTGCAGCTACATTGAAGATCTTCTGGAGACTTCAGGCCCAGCAATCAGATTCCCGAAATTAGCCTCTCACCATGATGGAGACACTATAAAGATTCATAATTTAAAACACGTGTAGCTTCTAGTAGCAAGTTCTTTTAAACAAATATGGCTTCTCCTGATGAAAAACATGGCTTCTCCTCTCAAAACTTTTCTGGGCTATTTATACCTGTTCTTTGGTTTCTCGCCTATACCGACTCTTGATACTTTCAGGCTAAAGCTTCTTACCTTATCAAAGTTACAAATTTTGTTAATTGATTTTAGATACATTCCTTCAATAAGGCTTTCAACTCATTAACTTTGAATTCATTTTCTAATTAAAAAATGAATTTGTAAATCAGAAAAACGATTTTAATTAGGAACTGTACTTATATTTTAAATTATTATCTTTTTGCTAATTAATAAAACTTTCTCCATTGTCTTTGGGAGTGGGCAATCTGAAAGCTTATCAAAAGAATGTAGCTTTTAATCACAGAAATTTGAACAAATTGGTATAAGTAAAATAAAACATTGCGACGCAATGAAACTTTATAACGAATATATATATATATATATATTTAATTATTTATAAGTATACACACACAATCCACACAGTTATAATATATATGTTTTCATGAATAATTTTATCATGAATTTATTAATGATATTGATTAGTTTAAATATTAAAGTAGTTGGTTTTAACACACATTTATATAATACTGTTTTTTAATGAAACTAGTGTGTATTGAACGCATAAAGCCCCATTGCATTCTGAAATTCATTAGTACTAGGGTTTGACGTGAGCTACAGGTGAGATATCATGAAGCTAGGATTGAACTAAGATCTGACTGCTTCAATATATATATTTTTATATATATATATATATATATATATATATATATATATGCTTAAAAATATAATGTTTGGAGAATAACATAAAAAAAGAATCCAAAATAAAGCATAATTATTTGGGAAAATAAAACAATGTCATAATATGCCATAATAAAGAATTTATATATTACTAATGAGAACAAAATTGGAAAACTTGTTCTGATGTATGTATTGAACTAGGATAGTATAGAAATTACTGAATATTTGTTACAATGAACATCTATTATGATTTAAAATGTATATTGCATATAAGTTGAAAATATTAACTCTATCCACACGTGTATATTTATTTGTTTACTTGAACATTTAAGATTATGTTTTTAATAGATTCAACACAGGATGTGATCATTGAATTAGTGGGTTATAAAATATGTATAAATGCAAAACTACAGAAACAAAAATTATTAAGAATGATACTATTGACAGTTGATATTTCAAATTTTCAGAAATACACCAATTAATTTAAATTAAAACTCGCTAATATCTATAAAATATTGTCAGACTTAGAAGATAATTCAAACATAACTGAGATCAATAAAAAATAAATGATTACAAAGAACTTAGACACCAGAAGACCAAAAAGAAATATGAAAGTATTTAAAAATAATTTATTAATATGAATTGTGATATAAAATACGATTGTGGATTGTCAAGAAAAGCTAGCTGTAGAAGTGAATAAAAGTGTCAAGTGTTAAAACAGCATATTATTATTGGAAATAAAATTATTGCAAAAATAAGAAAAGAAATAGAATTATTTCTATAAAGAGAGACAATATTATAATATAGTAATAAGATGAATAAAAAAATCATTACAATTATTACATGATCTAAATTGCCAAGCGCTTTAAGTGAGAAAATGCAATTAAATGAACTAACAGGGGCAAGACTTCAGGTAATGACAGAATTACAATCAATATCCTAAAAAAAAAAACAGATGAAGGAATATAAAAATTAAGCCAGAAACTAGTCTGGGGATATTGGATGAGTAAGTATTAGATAGGGATTTTATGCACAAGCCTTCTGGCATTCATTGATTACTCTGTTTAGCACAGGTGGCAATACTGTATGGAGAGTTTTGCTCTGTTTATCGAATATAAAAATTGTTGTCAAAATTATGCAAAAAATGTCTAAATAATAAAGATGTGCCAGGTGATTGCAAGAATGCAGTAGCTATAGAGAAAAAATAAAAATATAACAGTATAAATTGCATATCTATTAGTATTATATTAGTTTTATATAAATTTTTTTTTATCAAGATAATTTCATTTACAGTGATTTTCTAATTTAAACCAATCAAAAGAACAAGTTGGAAGTAAAAACAGTTTCAACACAGAAGATCATATTTACATAATGAAAGATGTTGGAGAAAGGGCCAATAAATATGAGTTGCTTTTATACTTTGGATGTGTAGATTATGAAAAGGTATTTGTATTTATAAGTATTTCCACATAAATTAAAGCTTTGGAACATCAAGATATTGATCCAAATATTGACATTTTCAGCAGAATATTTATCAAAATGCAATGACAGTAAGGCTACATTGATATGAGTATACAGATAGAGTGATTACATATTTTCAAAACTATTTACAATAGCATTGTGAAAACATTTTGCAATTAAGATGAAAAACAAGAAAATAAAACTGTATGGAGATTATAAAAGACATCTAGAATTTTCAAATGATATGGTTATTTTTAGAAATAATAATTTAGTGCTTCAGGGAATGTTGCAAGAATTATCAGATGAAAATAAAAAACTAGGACTAAAGATTGTTTAAAAGAAAATAAATATAATCATGAATTAAAAGTCACAATTTTAAATATCCTGGTTAAATTATTAATACAGATGAAAGCTTAATGAATGGAATTAATTATGAAATTAAACTTGGATTCAGTAGTTTAGGTAGGAATAATTTAATATTAAAAGAAAATATGAAAAATAAGATTTTTAATAAATGAGACTTAGACAAGCAAATATGCACTATGGTCACACTGAAAAAATTAAAAGGTTAAAATGGAATTGAATTGGATATATTACTAAAAGAGCTAATAATAGATATACAGTTGAAGTCTTAAACTGGATCCCAAGAGATTGTAAAAGACCTAGAAATAAATCATATATAAGAAGGAAAAATTGATATTATATGGAGAAGAGAAAATATGATTTGGATACATTAGATTAAACTTGGAGAGACTTTAATTCTGCAGGGAATTGGTAGAGATTGAAAATAATGATGATTTGAACATGGTTTTAGTATTATCTCTCTTTTATTTTTTGAAAGTTCTTTGATTTGTCATAATTCTTCACTGACATTTAATATAATAATAATAATAATAATAATAATAATAATAATAATAATAATAATAACAACGATGATGATGATGATGATAATACTACTACTACTACTACTACTACTACTACTACTACTACTACTACTACTACTACTACTACTACTACTACTACTACTACTACTACTACTACTACTACTACTACTACTACTACTACTAACAATACTAATAATACTACTACTACTAATACTACTACTACTACTACTAATAATAATACTAATAATACTACTAATAATAATACTAATAATAATAATAACAATAATAATAATAATAATAACAATAATAATAACAATAATAATAATAATAATAATAATAATAATAATAATAACAATAATAATAATAATAACAATAATAATAATAATAATAATAATAATAATAATAATAATAAAATAAAATAAAATAATAATAATACTACTACTACTACTACTACTACTACTACTACTACTACTACTACTACTACTACTACTACTACTACTACTACTACTACTACTACTACTACTACTAATACTAATACTACTACTACTACTACTACTACTACTACTACTACTACTACTACTACTACTACTACTACTACTACTACTACTACTACTACTACTACTACTACTACTACTACTACTACTACTACTACTACTACTACTACTACTACTACTACTACTACTACTACTACTACTACTACTACTACTACTACTACTACTACTACTACTACTACTACTACTACTACTACTTAAATATGATCATTGCAATCTTTGTGAAAAGTGTCAAATCTGCTTCAAAATACATAATGGAAAATGATGGCTCATGACATTTTTTTCTACTGGATTTATGTACAGATAATACTATTGTCTAAAGATTTTTCAGCGTATATATATACAGGGTTATCAATCAAAAATTGTATATAAACTTATACACACATTTATGCATTTTATTTTTTTAAAAAATACATTTAAAAAAAAAAAGAAAATTCCCAAAGTTTTATATTAAAATATAACTTTTTTTTATATAATGAAGACGAATAATTAAAATATAGTGTAATTAAAATATCTGAATTGGTTTCAGTAATAAAAACATCAAAGTTTATCACGATATATTGCTTTTTTGAAGAATATTATTTTATAATATTTCTTTTATAATTTTAAAAATATATAGAATTTTTAAAAAAAAAATTATTAAAATTAAAAAACATAAATTTGACTGAATTCATACATATGTTCCATAAATAAGAAAAAAAGCATTTAACTTTGAAATGAATATAACATATACTAGAGATTGCATGAATACAGGCATAATCTATTGCTTAACATAATTTTTCACCACTTTTGTTTTTGGTTTAAATCAGTTTCACGGGCTTCTAAATACTAAGGTATTTTAAAAAAATCTTTTAATGCCATACAACTATCTGCCATGATGTCACATGGAACATTGCATACTTTTAAAGTTTACTAGTAATACGTTAACTGGCAATTAAGAAACAATCTTTTTATGTTAGTTATGAAACTTAATTATAAGTCACTTGAAGAATTGAAAAATATGCCATTTAAGTTTTTATATGATATTATTTATTTACAAAGTTGCTTTCATTTTTTCATAATTATCTGAACATATAATCTTTGCATATTATCTTTACTTGATTTCAATATCTTAAAAAAAATAAAAAAATGTTTATAATTTCTTCTATAATTTCTATTGTCTGTTCACAATTAGTTGCTTTCATTTTTTCATAATTATTCTGAACATATAATCTTTGCATATTATCTTTACTTGATTTCAATATCTTAAAAAAAAAAATAAAAAAATGTTTATGATTTCTATTGTCTGTTCACAATTGAAATAAATTTTTATTTCTGATCTATTTTATTTAAATTTACATTTTAAGCTACAGGATGGAATATGTTTATAAAGCAAAAAAATTCAATGTGGATGTGCAAATATATAAACTAAAATGATATTCCATTATCAATGCATGCAGAGTAGGCAGAAATCTTAATAGAGGTTTAAAATAAATCTTCAGTAGCTAGAATAAAATCAAAGCACACAACAACAAATTAAGTAAGAAAATAGATTCTATATCTACTAATGAGTGTCCATGTGAGTGTGTATACGTAGAAAATATTTGATACAAACATTAACTTTAAAAAAAAATGAAATAGTAAAATGCAATATAAATATAGTCATGTAGTATTTACAAGAAAAGAAATAAAGTATATTTCATTTTTATTTATTAAATATTTAAAAGAAATATAAATCTAAAATATTTTTTTGCTTCTTATGAATTAAAGTTTTTTTTTTTTTTTAGATTAGTTACATTATTTTGAAATGTGTGTTAATTATTTTAATTAAAGAATATATGTATATTTAAATGCAGAAAAATCTTTAATAAAACAATTCTTTTATAATATACCATCATTAAAAGAAAAAAAACTAAAAATAAGTTATTTAGATCAAAATAATTTGGAGATTAATTATTTGGGTGTTAAAAATGGTTTTAATTAAATGTTAATCTTATAATTATACAGGTTAACATGAAATATCTTTAAGTTTGATTTTTTTCATTGTTTTAATTAATTAAAAAAGGAATTCTTTTATACTTGTTTATATTTTTAGATTTTGAGTGATTTATTTAAAAAATATAATTTAAGAGGGAATAAATTTTTTTGAAATATTCAGGAAAATGTAGAAATTAGAGTACATGGTGAAAAAAGTATTAAAGTACTTAAATAAGCAACACCTTTCAGTAGAGTTCTGACTTTGTGAAGAGAACTGATATTATATTCTTTGCTATCTTAAGAAAGTGAACCAGTCTTAGAACCTTCCCAAATGATAAATATAAAAGCTCATTTTAACAGTAATCTATTTTACATTAAAGAGTAGAATAAAAAGTCTGATTTTTCCAAATTTTCATAGAAATTCCATGAAGTAAATTTTAAGTACTAGTTATTGACATAAACAGTTACTACAGTAAAAAATAATCATTATTATGTGAGATTCATAATAGCTTTATATAATCACATGAAGCTTTGATATTACTTAAGAAAGAAAAATAAATTATTGAAAAAAATATTAACAAAATACACACACACACACACATATATATATATATATATTAGTATAAACTGAGCACTGATTGTATATATGTGTGGGAGATGGTGATCTGGACCAAATGATGAGGGCTAGTTTAGCATGAAATACATATATTGGAGATCATTTACTTTTTTCACATATATGTGATCATGTGTATCACTAGTATAATATGAATTGGATAGTTGTAGGGAGTTTGAAAGTCTAAGTTCAGGTCCTTTATAATTACATTAAGTTTAGTATAGAAATATAAATGTATTTAAATGTTACATATTCAGCCTGTATTATTCCATTCTTCTTTTGTATAATTAAATGTGAGGTATAATTAAATGTGAGGTATAAGATTGATTTAAGATCAACATGGATATGATAATAATATTGGCATCATCAAGATCTTTGAATGTTACATCTTCAGAGTTTCAATGATATGGATGGTTGAAAAGTTGGAGAGTGGAGAACTTTGAAACTTACCCATTGAAGTTTGGAGATTTGTTATCATAATATAAACTGAGCACTTATATATATATATATATATATATATATATATATATATATATATATATGTGTGTGTGTGTGTGTGTGTGTGTTGGAGATGATGATCTGGACCAACTGATGAGTATTAGTTTAGCATGAATTATGTATATTGGAGATCATTTATTCTTTTCACATGTATGTGGTCAAGTGTATCAGTTGTGTAAGATGGATTAGATAGCTGTAGTTCGAAAGTCTGTGTTTAAGTCTTTTATAATTACATTAAGTTTAGTATAGAAATATACATGTATTTAAAATTTACATATTTAGCCTGTATTTTACCCATTCCTCTTCTGTATAATTAAATGGACATAATAAGGTCCTATTTGAGATAGGCCAGATTGACTTAAGTTCAATATGGATATGACAATAATATTGTGTTCATCAAGGACTTTGAGCATTACATGCTCGATAACTGAAAAGTTGGAGAGTGGAGAAGATTGAAGCTTGTTCGTTAAACATTGAAGATTTGTTATCTTGATATAAAATGAGCACTAATTGTATATATGTGTGGGAGACGGTGATCTGGACCAAATGATGAGTGTTAGTTCAGCATGAATTACATATATTGGAGATCATTTGTCTTTTTCACATATGGTCATGTACATCGGTTGTATAAGATGGATTGTATAGCTCTATGGAATTTGAAAGTCTGAGTTCAAGTTCTTTATAATTACATTAATTTTAGCATATATATAAGTCCAAAGATGTGAAGTATTTAATCTTATTTCGAACTATATTGAAAGTCTCTCTAAATAAAATAAAGTTAAGTGCTCTCTCCACATGTATTTGCTAATATAATTTTATATTTAGGTAATGTTTCTCCTTTTTATATATAATTTTTTTAAAAAAAGTCAAGTAAGCTTAACTTAGAATGAAAAGATGAAAAAAAAACCCATTTAAATTATCAATTAAAATGCTTTTGTCTTAGAAAATTATCAAGAAGTGATTTAAAGTTTTAAAAAAGAGGAACTTAAAAGTTATGAGTCGTACAAATACGCGTGTGTATGAGTCATGTACAAACACATATCAAAAGATGGTAATTTTTTTTTCTTATTGGGAAAGTGTGGTCATATATATGTTGTGGGCAAATTAAAATGTTTGCACTAAGAATATAGGATGTTTGTTTATTTTCTATTCATACAGTAAATCAAGTACAATATCTATGCATGTGTGTTGGAGTGCGCATTCATTTCAGGGTAAAAATCAAAAATGCAAATATATATTATTATGAGTTGTGTATGAATAAAAGGATATTATATTGCGAAGTAAAAGATTTAATATTAAATGATTAAAAAAATATTTATTTGTGAAACGCCTATTCCATTTAGTTTTAAAAAATATTTTTCGAGAGAAATAATAAAGATAATATAATTCAAATAATGTTTGAGAATAAAAGTCAGCTTTATTAATATATATGTGAAACGTACTTTGAAATTACATAAACTAAATTAAAACATTTGTTTAAAGTTAAATAGCAATAAAGATGCAGCAGACATTTGGAGGTAGGCGTTTATGAATCGATCTTCTATCCGGGTTAAAATAGTCATCTGAACGTGTTTTGATATAAAAGTAGGAAGTATTCATGTATTTAACAATGAGGAATTGAGATTTAGCGTTATCATTGCAAATCTAATTATAGGTACATTATGCTTATTTTAGTACATTTATTTGCTATTTAAACATAATAAAATATTATTAGTAATAAAGATTATAAAATGTTATATACTTCCCTAGGATTTAAAATGAAATGATTTAACAAAAGATGATTAAAATAGATAAATGTGAATGTATGTCTGGTTCCATCAGCAACTACTCCTTTTATGAAACATTTAAGATTGTAAGAGATGAATTGGAATAAAAGTTAAGTCTATTAGATATAATGAAATGATATATAAAATTAATAACATCAAAGGCAGAACAATATTAAAAAGGATACACATTATTCAATGAAAAATGATATATTACTAAGTGTTCTAGTTGGAATATTATGTACCTACTGAATATTAACATGTTGATAAATTGTATATTCTTCCTTAATTTGTTTTGTATAGTTTATTATTTTAGAAACAAATCAGAGATAGAGGAAAAATTATTTACATAATAAATAGAGATTTTTTTGCATTAAATGTTTTCATTTACCATGCACTGAAAAGCAAACAAATAATTGTTTCTTCAAACACAATTGGGGTTTTTAGATTTAACTTAAAATAAAAGCATGCAATATCCAGAAATTAAGTCAATCCTTTGTTATGAAAGATAGAGATTGACTTAATCAATTTCTGCCTTCCATGCTTTTATTTCAAGTTAAATCTAAAAACCCCAATGTAGTTAAAAAAACAATTATTTTTTCGCTTTATAGTGTACAGTAAATAAAAGCATTTAATGTAAAAAAAGTTTTCATCTCTATTTATTTTTAACTTTTTAGTATTGCCATAGTAAATAAAGTGTAAATCTATAATGTACTTTAAATTTACTTGACACTTATAGTTTATATATATATATTGTGCCCTTTTCTATAGATCAATGATGGTTATAAATGGTCAATTGCTAAAAAATTTTAAAATTAATATTATATAGTATTTAATATTATAAATTATAAATGGGCAATAAAAGGTTAATATAATATATTTAATAATAAGTATTGTGAGGGTGAGAATTGTATCTAGTTCTATATTTTTCTAAATTATTTTTCAAAATTTTATATAATCATTTCAAATGATATAAGTAGCAAATTTATTAATACAGATAAAACTAGACTAAACACCGGAAATGTCTACGTGACTGTCTGGAATATTTTATGTATAAGTACCAGTTTAGATTAATACAAATAATTAAAATATTTAAATAGTATATTATAGAACTGGATGGAATTGTCACACATTATAATAAAATAATAAGATTGTACATTTTATTAATTATTGTTTCAAAATTATTTAGAAGTAATTAAATTGTAATAGATAATAATTAATTTAAAAATTATAATAGGTTAATATTTAAGTCTATTATGTCATCATTTTAAAACTTTAGAAAATGTTTACAAACCAAAGTAGGGAGTGACCAATAAAAAGATAGATTTTGGCAGACAAGAGAAATCGCGCCAATTAATTGTATAAACTAGAACAAAAATGTGTTGACTCCAGAGCAGAGGTAAAATTTTAAGCTCTTTAAAATTTCTTTCTTTCTTCAATTTTTAGTCAATTTTATTAGAATTTTTAATAAATATCTTTGAAAGAAACTAACTAACATTTTAAAATCTTTTGAAGCGAATCTAAGAATAAAATTTTAAAAAAGTTCTCATAATAATGTTTCACTAACTCCACAGTTACATGCCAGTAGATTCTATTAAAATATAATCTAAATTTTCAATAAAAAATGGATGGATTCTTAAAACCAAGTTATAAATTTTGTAATATTTCAAAAATTTTAATGTTGTTCATTGATATAGTTTGTATAGCATATTACTACGAAAACTGCTTTAGTGCGTGTAAAATTGATGAAAGGACATTGTGCGCAAAGTTAATGAATATAATGAAAAATAAAAATCAATATTATTCGTGTAAAAATAAATGGACAAAAGAATTTTTATGAATTGTTCTTTAAGATGACCTGAGCAATTACTCTAGAAATAGTTAAAGATCAAAAATGTCGTATACCAAGGAAATTACTTGCCTGAGGAAGAAGAAGAAGAAAAAAAATAGTTTACAGAGAAATAAATATAAAATATTGGATCCATGGAAAAACGCAATTTGGTACTGTAATGATATAAATATTTGTAGTTCTAATAGAAATAAAGATGCATCAACGCACCGAGGTAATATTCGCCCGAACATTAAAAACTTCGTGGGATAACTAAATAAATATTTTTAATAATTTTGAATTAAACATTACAACTAAAGATCGTCTAAACAGTTAACTAAATGAACTAATTTATGTTAAAACTTTAATAATCAGAAAGGAGAACATTTGGATGAAAGAAGAAATAATAAATATTATGGGACTAACCAAGATTTACCGCCAGAAAAATATGTGATTATGGTTTAAATTATTTTCTTTATTAATCTAAGTTAAACATTGAGTTTAGATAGCAATAGGGAAACAAATACATTAATTTGCAATATAGCTTTATATAAAATAATATGTTTTTGATTTTGAGTGTTCAAATAAAATTGTATGTGTGTGGAAATTTTGTATGGTTGCGATGCTCGAAGAGAAAGAAACCCACTACGAACTCTAATAGGAAGGTAAAAGATTATTTTGGTACATTTTATGGTTATTAATGACATAATGTATGTTTTATTTATTTAGATCAGCTGTGAACCGAATGAATGTAATGAAAAGTTTTATTGTTGCAATTATTGTAAAACGCATTTTTGAAGAAACAACACTCTAAAACACTATGAGATGTAATTAGATTTTTAAAAAATATGCATACTATACTCATTTTATGTGTGATTAATATGGTTCAATATAACTAATGGTTATGTCATATTTTCTGTTAATTTTTCCGATTGGGATATTTAAGTGTTATTTAATAAAATGTAGATGTCGAACCTACAGTGTAATAAAGCAAGGCAAATTGTTCTTATAGAATAGGAGAATGTTTTTATATTAGTGAATTTTGTTTATTGTTTTAAAAGGTAGTTAGTTTTATCGATGTTGGATACAGTGAAGTACGTGGAGATTCGGAAACCAAGATGATGTATTAAAAAACTAGGATGCTACAGGGAATGGAATTATAAGTAGTTTTAAATGGTAATCAGCGTAGTTAACAAAGCCCTACGACTGTTACACATGTTGTCATGGACAGTGTTATTTTATCTTTCTTGTGAATCTTATTAGATGTTTGGTAAAGCTGAATAAATAGCTGCCACATCGTGCTTATCGTCAGGGTTATCAGACAAGGAATGTCAGCCCTATCCACACTGTTCCATACATTTTGAAGTATACATTTTGATGAGTTATTTATCTATCTTCTTAATATCCTATACATCTTTCCCTATCTTTATCTGTATTTCTTGCAACTACATCGTTATTTGATAAGTCTATTGAAAAGGAACAATAGATATTTTAGAATGTATGTCATGCTGTTATTTGAAATAAGAATAGTTAGGTATTAACAAAGAGTAGATTATGATTATTGAAAAAGATGCATATATCCTAAGAAAGGAAGGAGTCAGAGAATTATTTTAATTTCTAAGAAATGAACTATAATTTGATAAAATATACCCAAATAGAAATATACAAAAATATTAAAAAATGATTTAACGTGTTCTTATTGTTGATTATATTTAAAAATATAAGTATTGCATATTTAAAGAATATAATAACATTCGATGATTATAATATGTTAAACTACAACAGGAAATAATTAAGCCCATGTTATGGCATTATACATGAGTATGACTTATGAAAATGTATTAGAGTTTACGAGCATTACATAACAAACGTAATATGTAGTAATAATATTTGAACAATATGCAAAGTGACTTATATAGAGTTATAAGAAAATGTAATTTTCTTTAAAGGAAAAAAAACCATATTGATTGTAAATTTATAATGTTTATAAAATGATGTTTACCCACATATATAACGTATAATACTGTAATGTTAATATTAAAAGGTAAAGAATAGTATGACCCATAAAATAGTTAAACTAAGTAATATAATAAATTTAACTGAGAAATAAATAAATAACTTATAAAAGTATAATAATTTAAATTAACTATAAAAGAAATCTAAAAATGTATAATTTAACTTTTGTAGTGTTAAAAGAAAGGAGGATATCCCTTGTAAATAATTGTAAATAGATTTGTTTGCTTATCTTAATTTTGATTGTTGTTAATAAAATTCTAAAATTTGTTTATTAAAACTTGTGTCTGAGTTTTGTTTTCTCTACATCATTGCATGAATTCATAGGATATGTTTACCGTCATTAAATTAAAATATATAATTGTTTGCACAAAATATAAATAGAAAAATATATTTAATCTTAATTATTTATTGATGTTTTGTAATTGAATAATTATAAAATTGCATTGCATTATTGGTCATAAATCCATTGTCATAGTAATTTTCTAAATTATATGCTATTAGTTGCCACTTACTTCATTTATCAGATTATCTAAACACTGCCACTTACTAATTATTTTATTACGTAAGGAAAAAGATAAACAAAGGGAGAATATTGAGTTATTAATTAATTTATTATGGTTATAAATTTGCGATAAAAGAAAAGCCATACTAGTTGGATTAAACAATGAAGATTGTGATTATTCTTCTTATTGTTTTATTATTAATCTAACTTCAGAGTAGTAAATTATGACACAAAATCCCTTATCATATTTTGCTACTTTATTTTAATTTAACATTGAATAAATTTAAGAACCTGAGATTAATTTATCTGAGCTAGATAATTACTATTATTGTTATGATAGATAAAAGATTAATACTTTAATTGTTAAATGAGTTTAGTGATTAGAAGTTGCAGAAGTCATAAGAACACTATGTTGTGATTATATGTAATAGTAGTAAAAGGGGGGGATACTGTTCTTATGCCATTGAGGTGGTATCCTATGGGATATTATCTCAATGCAATCTACTTTGTCACCTTATTTCCACTTCTAATCTCCTGAATTATAGAATAGTTATTTGAGTTAGTCTAGAACAGAACCTAAGTTAATTTTAAGAAACCTGAGCTAGTAACACATTCATTTGAATATCTCATTAATTATTAGAGCTAGAACCTGGGGAGGTGATTTTCACTATGTTATATTATTTATTTTGGGAGAAGTGGAGTACACATAAGTATACACGTAATTACACGTAGGGTGAGAGGGTAGATTGTGGCGTAATGTGGTAGGCTCAAGGTGTACGTAGTTACACAACATAAGTAAAGGGCAGATTGTGATGGCCCAAATTTAGAGAGGGGTCCGATACTGGATACAATACTGGAACTGGATAGGAAGGTTATAATATATATATATATATATATATATATATATATATATATATATATATATATATATATATATATATATATATATATATATATATATTGTACCAACATTGTGTTGGCACATTATAATTTTGTTTAAAAAATTATTAAAATAAAAATCTTTTGACAAAGAAAACGTAAGATTAAAAGTCTAAAAGTTTTATAAAAGAAGTAAGGAGTTTTTTTTTAAATAATTTTTATTAATTGAAATATAAGTTAAAAGTTTAAAAACATAAATCTCTTTTATTTAAGTTAAAGAAAGGAAAAAAAGGTCATCTTAAAACTGAATAGTGAGTGGGTCTTAAATTATATATGTGTGTGCAACTGTAAATATAATGTATGCATATTAAATATTAAAAAATAAATGAAAGGTAAAAAATTAAAAACACTCAATGATGGCTACTAATTAAAAATATAAAAACAACATGTTTGTATGGCTACTAATTAAACAATCTCCAAAAACACATAATTAAAAAATTATCAAAGGAATTTTGACAACAGATATAGCTGGAGGATATCAAAATGACAACATGTCATATGTATAAATAATCAATTTTTTATCAGACAGGTAGTCAAGTTTGAGACAAGTTTGAGTTGTGTTTAAGTTGTGTTAGAGATAATAGTTCAATACAATCTATCAGTGAGTTATATCAGTCAGCTTATTATATATCCAGAATCAAG
Organism: Epiperipatus broadwayi; assembly: GCA_028023455.1. Lineage (NCBI taxonomy): Eukaryota > Metazoa > Onychophora > Udeonychophora > Euonychophora > Peripatidae > Epiperipatus > Epiperipatus broadwayi. The sequence continues at coordinate 34,804 of JAQFVV010001547.1, forward strand.
AATGCAGTGTTAAAACCTTGGAAAACATATGACTTTCTCCAGCCTGAAGTCCGATGAAAACAGCCAACCTACCTGATAAAAGTGATGTCTGTGTAACAACCAGAAGCTGCTCAATATCTAATTGTCTTAAAGAAAATGCCTTGGAATAATCAGCATCAAATATCCACAAGAAAACTTCAAATCTAACCAGTTAGAGATATCTCTTTAGAAGCAGCAAACAGCAAGAAGTATCCACGTTCAAAATCTTAGGTAATGACATTTTCTTATACTCATTTCTAAAGTAACCATCACATTTGTAAAGCCTCAAGAGTCAAGTTTAAGAACTCTATAGCATACATAGATGAACTATTAATATCTGTGTTTAAAATGTGTATGTTCATGCATTAGTATATAGTGATTTCATTGTATTTTGTATTTCAAATATTATTTAATGCTCTCTCATAAGATATTATAGTGTGTGAATTAAAAATGTGTGGGTGTTATATTAATTAAATAAGATTTATAAAATATTCAAAATTAGTTTAATAAATGTTAATTAAAATAAATTGTCTTTAAACTAAAACTTTATTTTGTCAGTCAATTCTTTTGCCACTATTTAAGTGAAACAATATTTTGTTATTGATTACAATTAGCTGAGCTAGTCATGGGTGTATCTTTGGCATTGAATTAGTGGCCATTGTTTAAAGTGCATTATTTATCCTCTGGATAAGTATCTGGCACCTGTGTTTATACAAAACAAAAAAGTGCTTTGAACATGGTGTTGAATTCAACAGTCGAGAAGAAGTAATGTCCTGGAAATGTAATGCTAGTTCTATATTTTATAGGTATTGTTTGGACATACATACTCTCTGAGTTGTTCTTCCCTGCCTAAGAGGCCAGTATGTAAACAGCAATTACGAACCTGGTACAATATATATATATATATATATATTTGCTGTAAGTTAATATGTATACCCCTTATGTATATATCATTTTTAACATGTGTAGATACTAATATGTATATATAAGAAATAATTAAGTGATTAAAAATAGGAAAATATTCTTTTAAGTGAAAAGTGTTTGACATTCTTGCTTTCAATTGATTATATATATTATACTTGGTAACTGTACATAGTTATATATATGTGGGTATATATATAATAAAGCATTAAGTAACTTACTTTTCTGTTGAAAAGTGTTTGAAATTTTTTTTTATTTGGAAAAAAAAAAATGTAAAAAAAAAAAGCTTAACAAAACAATATTGTAAATTAAATTTTTCTTATTACTTAAATAAAGATTACTTTTGAAATCAAGATAATGATGTGCATTACTGAAAACATATTGCAGTCCTAAAAACAATTCTAAAATTTGATATCAAACTATTTATAATTTCTCACCCATTCTTTCATATCTAAAAAGCAGACCAACTATCTAAAATATTACAGTGCCCTATCACTTTGATAATGATTTTAAAAAGTCTACAAAATTTCAACAAATTATATTCAATATAAATCTATTAAACTTTGATTTTAAAATGTTATCATAACTTTGAATTGAAAGCCAACAAATTTTTTATACAATCCTCTCACAAGCCTTACTTAAAACACATTAATGTTCTAAAAACAATTTTTAAATTGATATCAAAATATTCAAAATTTTCTCACATTTTTTCTATATCTAAGAAATTGGTCTTTACCTAAAATATTATAGTCTCATATTGCTTTGCTTCATATTATTTCTTACTTATGTAAAACAGTTGAACCAATTCTATTGAATTTAAATCTATTAAATCTTGATTTTAAAATTTTGTTCTAACTTTAATAATAAAAATGATTATTATAGTTCGCAAACTAACTGAGATTGTAACATAAATAAAAGCATTTAAAAATCAAGAAATCAACACCAGGCTAAAAATAAAGATATAATATCTATATTGTGTAGACAACTATTTGAATCTCTATGAAATTAAGTAGTTGACACTAATATAATGAATTACATTTAAACAGTCTACATGATGATGATTGTGTTGATTGTTGAAATATATATATATATATATATATATATATATATATATATATATATACTAGCTTTATATATATATATATATATATATATATATATATATATATATAATTAAAAGCTAGTCAACATTTAGACAATCCCAATATCAATAACAATCAACATTTTTAAATTGTTTTCAAGGCAACCACCTTTTAACAATAAAGGTGGAATATATATATATATATATATATATTATAATTTGATGCCTGTATTTCTTCAAATCAATATACATAATCTTATAATTTAATATTTATAAATACAGTAATTAGATATATGTAAAGTATAACTTTAAAATTTTTATCCACTTAGGAGCATTTTTGACTATCCTCACAGTCTTTGTGAACAATCCCTTTGAAAGGCTAACCTTCCCACAATTCTGCGATCTTAACATTTGCTGCCTGTCTGTTAATTAAGTATTGTTTGTATTTGTATATTAGCATAGCTTCTTTTATTTTACTTTTGTTATTTTTTTTTAATTTGCAATATTTTTACATTATTATAATTGAAGTTAAAACCATAAATACATGACTTATTATGGTTGTAAAAAAATAATAAATAATAATAAATAAAAATAATAAGAAGAAAATAATGATGATTCAGCATTCATTTTTTACAACCATAATAAGTCTTGTATTTATGGTTTCAACTTCAGTTATAATAATGTAAAAATATTGCAAATTGAAAAAAATAACAACAAAAATAAAATAAAGGAAGCTATGCTAATATACAAATACAAACAAGATGTAACTATCAGACAGGCAGCAAATGTTAAGATTGCAGAATTGTGGGAAGGTTAGCCTTTCAAAGGGTTAGATTACATAGACAAAGAGGATAGTCAAAAGTGCTCCTAAGTGGATAAAATTTTTAAAGTTACACTTTACCTATATCCAATTACTGTATTTATAAATATTCAATTATAAGATTACACAAACACACACACACACACACATATATATATATATATATATATATTAGTGGACATTTTGTTTGTATTATATATATATGATAATGATAGCAACATAATCAAATGTACTTCTGTTTAATATATATATATATCTATACATATTGTTATTGTTTACTGTTATAATTTAAAATTCCCATATAATATATTTTTAATGAGTAACTTGTTATTTTACATAATATGTTGAAATGAATGTTTTCATGGACATACAATGTTTTATAAATCATGTTTTTGGTAGCAATCGTGTTTAATAAAATAAAAATAAAGTAAAGTACTGATATTTTGACAAGACATCACTTGCCCTCAACTGGGTAAAATAATAATAATAATCACATGATTGTAGCAGGAATAATTGTATTTCATGGTAGTTGTGATAAAAAATAGCTTATTTGTAAAACAAAATATGTTTATGTGGTTGATGAAAACTAATGCTTAGTTATTAGATCTTCAACTTTAAAGCGTAGCAGAAGAAAAATGTATAAACTTTAGATCACATAGAAAAGTATCAAATATATATTCTGGAATTTTTTAAAAAGAAATTGAAATCAAAATAAATGGATGAGAAAGCTAAAGGATCTCATGGTTGAAAGAAAATAAATGGATGAGAAAGCTAAAGGATCTCATGGTTGAAAGGGTAAAAAAACTAAAATACAGTTAGACTGGACTAGTTAGAAGAGATCTTAATAGATATATAATTGAATCTTAAACTGGATCTCAAGATATTTTAAAAAACATAAAAGCAACAATTGTGACTTGTGTAGATATGTTGGAGTGAAGAGAAGCTTTAGATCAAAAACTGTTTTAAGCTATAGGAAGATCTTCATTTTGCAGTGGATTAGTAATGATTAAAAATAACAGTGACGATGTATTTAATTGTACTACAATTTGACATAAAAAAGTTGGCTTTGATAGAAAAAATGACTTTGATTTCTTTTTGAGGGTTAATAAGAAGTAATAGGCATCAGAAAAAAAAAACAACAGCATTTTTGATTTTTAAACCATCAGCTGATGTCCAATAAATTTACATACAAACTAATGGATATTCCGGGGAAAATTCATCTTTACTGTGTAATATATCAATAATCTCATACTAATAACAATGACTACAGCATATGGTTGAACATTGGAAATTTATCCTGTTCGTTGTTTTAAAATGAGATATCACTAGAGTTTTCGGAAAACAGAATGAATGTATAAATATATGTATAAATGATCATTTATATATATATATTGTAAATATCGATAAGTCGATATTATATTTTAAAAATTTGTTATTTGTTATTAAAAAAAAAAATCTCTTTGAGTTGATGTTTACATATGAAATATTTAAATTTTTCTTTTATGTTTATTAAATATAGTTATTATTTGAAGTTATTATTTTATTTATATATATTGATAGTACATCATTATAAACATTTAATTATTAAAATAAATAAGGACATATAAATTGTTAATTATAAAAAAAATTATTTTATTTACAATGATTATTAAATGTAATAAATTATAATATATGTATATTTTTAAAAGATGTCAAATTTTCAATTTAATATTTTATATATATATACTTGATATTTTATTTTTATTTTAATGTTAATTGTTTTAAAAGAGAACATATATAACATGAGTTTTAAAATAGTATCTGCTGGCGCATGGAACGATAGCAACAACAATAAGGAAGCCATTATCAATATATTATTATTGAAATAGATATAGAACAAACAACTAAAGGATAAAATTTTGTTGTACTAAATTTCTATAAAATTTACTATTCTTCAAAATACTGAAATAACATATATATCTTATGGTAAATACATAAATTATGGCTTGCTAAGAAAAATATATCGCAGCTAGGAGCTGCATCATCGCTTTCATTTATTCCAAGGCAATTTTCAATGGAACAACTAAAAAAATTCAATGTATAAATTTCGTCGCGTCTGGAGTTGAAACTTGATATAGCTATCTTAAATGTATAATCGTCAATTTAATCATAATCTGGAAGTAATTGGAATTGACATGCTGGATTTAACCTTTAATTTGTTTATTTATTTTTTAAAAAAAGAAGGAAATTTTAAAACGGATAAAATATGCATATATCTAAGGATTAACAATTTTCTTTAATATAATAATTTCTTCGCCTTTCGAAAGAATGCATTCTAATAACAAAAGTAAACGGATACAAAGAACTCATGTAATAAATTAACTTTTTGGAAAGGAAAATTAGCTAAATGAACTTTAAAAGGTATTTAATAATTTTATATATGTATGAATAATATATAAATATATTTTTGAGATTGATATATTTTTTTTATTTACTTTTATTTTTTTTTATTATAAAATACAACGTTTTATAAGTGGTCAATTTAAGCATCTTGTTTTATAATAATATTAGACGTATAACAGATGTTCAGATAATTATCTTAAATAATTTAAAAATCTTAAAATGTAATTTATAGGTTGAAGTTATATATGAATTGTTATATTTATATTATAATTGTTAGGCAGAAATATGTCTTTATATATTTAATCTATATATACTTATTACAAGTATATACACATAGTTATTCTTTGTATTTATATTTAAAACATCAATATTATTTAAAGTTGAACTATAACATAAAATAAAGGATGTACTATTTGTTTTTATAAATAATGCCTTTGTAATTATTTAAAAGAGCGATACTATATTATTCTTATTTTCTTTTAATGCCAAAGTTATTATGAAATTAATTGAATTTACAATTTAATAAAAGATAATTTCATATTTCATTTATTATTTGGTTTGTAGGTCACTTACACATATTATTATTCATTCATATATTTAGAGGTACATAAATTTACATAATTAGATGTGTATATTTGAATTTAGTAAAAGTCCCTTTGTTTCTGATATATATATTTGATTAGTTAGTCACATCAACCTTAAAAATAAATTATAAAGATAGATCTCATTGCTTTGCATGATTTTAGATTTGTTTTATGTATAGCTAGCTGGAAGGGCATTTAAACAATTTATTTAAATATAACTGGAATAATTTTGTTTTTCTTCATTCTTTAATTTTAATGGAATACCTAATAGACGTTCCATTATATTTAGCTTATCCAATTGTAAGCTACCATATAGTTTCCATTACATTTGGCTAGTCCAATCGTGAGGCTACCTAACCTATAGTTTCCATTACATTTGGCGCAACAACTAGGGCTCGAAATAAGCTAATTAGGGCTTGAAATACCCCACATACTTGAGATTAAGATGTGTAGTATATATATATTAATATGAGATGTATAATTTAAAGAAAGAGAAGCATTTTTGTGTGTTTAATTTTTTTTTATATATAAATGGAAATATTTTAGCCTTATGTTTAGATGGTGATGGTTAATATTATTGTATTATTTTTTTTTTTATGATGGTGTTAAAGTACGGCATAATAATTTTGTCCATATTTGGAAAGTTTATGTTGTAGAAAATCTATAATTTTGAAGGTTGGATGGGATATTTGATTGTTGGAGTTTGGTTGGTTCTGTTGTAAGTATTGATGTTGGATGGGGAATTTTTGTCATTGTCTTAGGGATGTAGTGCATTCATGTCATTTGTGATTGATTAATCTCATTCATTGCTCCAACCCAAATTTTGATGTTTATTATTATTATTATTTATCATGAAGCAGTTAACAGTGGTCCTGCCATGATTTTATCTTTAAAACTCCAGAGAGAGTAAGGTATAATTATTTTGATATATGTATGATATTTGCCTCTAAGTCTCCTTAAGATGAGCAAGGAAATATTTTATAAGTAATAGCCCCTAAGACTTAAATATAAGCAGGGTAGTGTAATAGTGTTTTCAGAAAATTATTATGGGTTGTAGTAAATTGGATAGAATGAAATGTGATAATCATCTAAGTGTTCATGAAACATTGTATGCTTTGGGAATAATGATTGAATTCTTTTATCTACATCAAAGTTGTAAAGTGCTAATCAATCTTTTGGTTGTCAAAATCTATCAGATCTTTGGAGGAATAGATAAGTATATAACTTAAATATATAACACCAAACTTAGGGACTAGATTAATTGATTATTGCTTGTAACAAATAATCTATTACATTGATTATTAATTAAGGTTTGAAAACAAGTATAGTAATATTATATTTTCATTATAAATGACTTTTAAACATGAAGTTCAATTAGTGAATGTTTGTTGATAGTGGACTGCATTAGTACAATTTTATTAAAATAGTATTTCGGGCACAAAAGTTAATAATTAGTGAAGTGGATATTTTTTTTTTATATATATATAAAATGTTATTAAGTTTTAAGGTCCAGAAAATTTATAGGTATCAATTTAGTAAGTTTATGCTTAACTACCATTATTTTGAATGAGAAAGTTGTCTCACTATATTATCAAATTAGTTATTTTAAGGCATGTGAACATTTAGTTGTATTTTTAAATATTTCAAGGTCATATTGAATTTGATATGAAGTATCCACATTTTAATATGATATAAGTGTAGAATATTTATTATCATTAAATATAAATGAATGTTATTTAGTGATATCAATTGTTACTCTCTTTCTATATATATTTTAGAGAAATTTGTTGATATTATGGTGATAGATGAGATTTTTTTTTTAAGCCAAGAAGTTCATGAGTTCAAATAAGTAAAATTTAAATTGTCAGATAGCTATTATGTATTATAAGATTAAAAAAAGGCTTGTATTTTTTTTTAGTTAAATAATTGCTTGTTGGAATAATGATTGGAGATGGTGAGCCCTTGATCTGTGATAATTACTATATAGAAATAAATATATATATATCTTAGATTTTTTTTTTTTTTGAGTATATAATATTGTAGTTCTAATAATAATAATGGACAACAGTAGTGAAATGTCAGTTAGTGGTAGTTTTGATATGGGGAATTTAATAGAGAAACTGGAGGCTATGATGAAAACCAACTCTAATGAATTAAAAGATTTTAAAGCTGAGATGAACACAAATTTTGAGAGACTAGAATCTAAATTAAATACCAAATATGATAAACTAGAGACTAGTTTAAAAACAAATTCTGATGAACTTTCCCAGAAACTAGAGATTGGTTTAAAAACTAACTCTAATGAATTAAAAGAACTTAGAGCTGAGATGAAAGTCAATTCTAATGAATTAAAAGCTCTGGTAGATAATAGTGTTAGAAGAGTAGAAATAAAATTTGATGAAAAGATAGAAAAATATAGAGAAGAGACAATAGTGGAAGCTAATTCTTTAAAAGCAAAAATTGAAGAAATAAATAATGAAATGAAGGAAGAAAATCAAGGAATTATAGCCAGATTAGAAGTAGTTGAAAGAAAGACTATAAAGAAACCTAAAATTTTTGATGAATACTATAGTAAGGATAAAAGAATTGATGAATCTGTAGAAATAAAATTAAATTCTTTAGGTGAAAAATTACTAAAGATTACGGATAATACCAGTAATAAATTACTAAAGATTATGGATAATACCAGTAATAAATTTAAAGATAAAATGCAAAATCTAGTTCAAAAATGTACCATTAATTGTGGAAACGTTTATACAAAAATTAATATTTACAAAGAAATATTCTTTACAAGAATTAACAATATAATATGTAATGTAAATTTTATGGAAGTAGAAATTGATCCAAATGGAGATTTAGGCAAAGTCAAAATAAAACTTAAATTCAGAAGTAAAGAGAAAATTAAAATAGATTTTCTTGAGATAATTTATACCAGTAAAAATATGAAGAAAATTAAAGTAAAATTCAAAGAAATGAGTAGAGATAAGTTTAAAATAAATTATCTTAAAAGAAGTATAGATTTTATGAAAGATATTGGAAAAGCCAAAGTTAGACTTAAAGTTATAGAAGGAATGATAAATAATATTGGTTTTCTTAGAGAAAATATAGCTAAGGAAAGAGATTTAAATAAACCTAAAGTTAAACTGAAAAGACTTAATATAGAACAGAATGATTTTCAAAATGATTTTCAGAAATTTTTTAATGCTGAAGTTGTATTACATCAATCTGATTTGCAATTTTTAAAGGATTATTTAGAAAATTTGAATGAATACCATTCAAAATTGTCCAGAGAATTGTTTTTAATTGAACGTAGAACAAGTGAAGTAAAATAAAGACTTACTCAAGTTGACGATGTTTATAAAGATAGTCAAAGGAAAAGTAAGATTATCTGATAAAATAGCAACTGTTATTGATAAAGTTAAGAATTATGTTAGTGCTTATGATCAAGTTACTATTTATGTAAAGGATATAGATGCAGAATCTAAGGAGTTCATAGCAAAATCTTTAGGTACTTATCTCAAAATTATTCAAAAGCAATTGAATTATACCAAAATGCTATATGAAAATCTTGTAAATTAAAGCAAACTTTTTCACAAAGTTCAACATACTGGAAATTCTTTACAAGAAGAATTAAAAAGGCACTTTTGATTATTATTTTTTTTTTTAAGAAAACTTGGACAAATATCTAGATGATCTGAAAGATAGATATAAATAAATGAATATGGTTATTAATATGAAAAATAATATTCTTTAAACCATGTTAGTCCTTAGAAAGATTACAAATTTGAGAAGTTTTTCGATATCTCATAATTCATTAGTTATCTGCAAAGACATTTTTTTTTTTCGGTGGATTAGAGGGTATTGTAAATATCGATAAGTCGATATTATATTTTTTAAATTGTCATTTGTTATTAAAAAAAAAATCTCTTTAAGTTGATGTTTACATATGAAATATTTAAATTTTTCTTTTATGTTTATTAAATATAGTTATTATTTGAAGTTATTATTTTATTTATATATATTGATAGTACATCATAATAAACATTTAATTATTAAAATAAATAAGGACATATAAATTATTAATTATAAAAAAATTATTTTATTTATAATGATTATTAAATGTAATAAATAATTATTTATGTATATTTTTAAAAGATGTCAAATTTTCAATTTAATATTTTATATATATATATACTTGATATTTTATTTTTATTTTAATGTTAATTGTTTTAAAAGAGAACATATATAACATGAGTTTTAAAATAGTATCTGCTGGCGCATGGAACGATAGCAACAACAATAAGGAAGCCATTATCAATATATTATTATTGAAATAGATATAGAACAAACAACTAAAGGATAAAATTTTGTTGTACTAAATTTCTTTAAAATTTACCATTCTTCAAAATACTGAAATAACATATATATCTTATGGTAAATACATAAATTATGGCTTGCTAAGAAAAATATATCGCAGCTAGGAGCTGCATCATCACTTTCATTTATTCCAAGGCAATTTTCAATGGAACAACTAAAAAAATTCAATGTATAAATTTCGTCGCGTCTGGAGTTGAAACTTGATATAGCTATCTTAAATGTATAATCGTCAATTTAATCATAATCTGGAAGTAATTGGAATTGACATGCTGGATTTAACATTTTAATTTGTTTATTTATTTTTTAAAAAAAGAAGGAAATTTTAAAACGGATAAAATATGCATATATCTAAGGATTAACAATTTTCTTTAATATAATAATTTCTTCACCTTTCGAAAGAATGCATTCTAATAACAAAAGTAAACGGATACAAAGAACTCATGTAATAAATTAACTTTTTGGAAAGGAAAATTAGCTAAATGAACTTTAAAAGGTATTTAATAATTTTATATATGTATGAATAATATATAAATATATTTTTGAGATTGATATATTTTTTTTATTTACTTTTATTTTTTTTATATTGTAAAATACAACGTTTTATAAGTGGTCAATTTAAGCATCTTGTTTTATAATAATATTAGACGTATAACAGATGTTCAGATAATTATCTTAAATAATTTAAAAATCTTAAAATGTAATTTATAGGTTGAAGTTATATATGAATTATTATATTTATATTATAATTGTTAGGCAGAAATATGTCTTTATATATTTAATCTATGTATACTTATTACAAGTATATACACATAGTTATTCTTTGTATTTATATTTAAAACATCAATATTATTTAAAGTTGAACTATAACATAAAATAAAGGATGTACTATTTGTTTTTATAAATAATGCCTTTGTAATTATTTAGAAGAACGATACTATATTATTTTTATTTTCTTTTAATGCCAAAGTTATTGAAATTAATTGAATTTACAATTTAATAAAAGATAATTTATATTTCATTTATTATTTGGTTTGTAGGTCATTTACACATATTATTATTCATTCACATATTTAGAGGTACATAAATTTACATAATTAAATGTGTATATTTGAATTTAGTAAAAGCCCCTTTGTTTCTAATATATATATATTTGATTAGTTAGTCACATCAACTTTAAAAATAAATTATAAAGATAGATCTCATTGCTTTGCATGATTTTAGATTTATTTTATATATAGCTAGCTGGAAGGGCATTTAAACAATTTATTTAAATATAACTGGAATAATTTTGTTTTTCTTCATTCTTTAATTTTAATGGAATACCTAATAGACGTTCCATTATATTTAGCTTATCCAATTGTAAGCTACCATATAGTTTCCATTACATTTGGCTAGTCCAATCGTGAGGCTACCTAATAGTAGTTTCCATTACAATATATATATATATATATATATATATATATATATATATATATATATATATATATAACGACGAACAAAATAACCTGCTTTTCAAGTGATTGTTAAATTATTATCTAAGATAATTATTGATGATCAAAGCAAAAAGTGCTAATTATTTAGTTACTTATAACTATAGATAACATTCAACCAAATAAACTTCATGAATTAGATTGGTTAACGATAAATGAGAACTTATAAAACCACAACAAGTTTGAAAAAAAAAGTGAAAAGATAAGTTGATTTGAAAGTATATAATAATTTATTACAAAGTTACAAGTTTTGAAAGTCTTTAATACAAATTAAAAATGAAAGATCAACATTGTGGAGATTGCTAATATACATCAAAGAAAGGGATAAAAGTAATTATTCAAATTGATGGAAAATAATCCCTTTAAGTTTATAGCACAAAAAGTTTTTATTCTGATAAAGAAATATTTTTATTTACAAACACAAAAAAGCTTTCGATAAAATCAAACAACATTTAAAATTATTTTTGATATTTTAGTGATAAAATTGAAAAATAATTGAAATGTAAAAATGCTGTAAATAAAATTGTCAATAGAGACAAAAATAAGAAATGGAGAACATGAAATTTATGGAGAAGAGGGGAGAGTGAGAAGTATGTATGTTATAATTTTTTTTTTTTTTTTGAGAAAATTTCAAAACCAAAATATGTACACATGAACACCTAAGAGCTGGATTAAATTTTGATTAACAGAAAATATATACAAATAATTTCAAAAATGTACTATTCTTATTAGATTTAACTGTAAATTCAGAAAGACTAACGCTATTTGTAAAGACAATATTAAAAATTGACCTTTTTTAATTTTAGAAATATTCCAATAAATTTAAACTAGAACTTACAAATTGTTATTAAATATTAACAGATATCGAAGATGACTCAGAGTAAAACAAAGGTACTAATAACTAATATTCTAACTGGCATATAAAAAACAACAATTGACCAATAAATCTTTAACTGAGACAAATCAATAAAAATATTTAAAAATGAGCGATATAAAAATATTGATTTTTTAAAAGTTTTGTAAAACTGTGCAGAAAAAAATAACTAAACCATAAAAATATATTGCATTGGAAAAGAAACTATAGGAAAAAAAATAAATTAAAAAATATAACAATAAATTGATATCCGAGTTAAAAAAAAAATTGTTTCAATAATAAAAAAAAATTGAGAATTACTAAAAAAAAAAACGATACCATGAAGTATGTGTATAATTTTTTCAAAGAATTTATATAGTAATAAAACACAAAAACAACAACAAAGTAACTCTTACAATTATAACATTCTTTAAAATATGAAAGTACTTTAAATGAAAAGGTGGCACAATTAAATCTATAAAAATGGAAAAGTTAGGAAATGATGAAATGCTTAGTGACAGAATAGCCTAATTCGTTAAGGCATTACCTTAAATTCACTCTTCACAAATCTAAATTTAATCCCTGATTCAATTCCCATTTTAGTACTATCATTGGTCAAGATAGTATAACTTGAATAATACCATTCAAAAAACATTGTAATATATACAAACGTAAATGCTATTACTAACATATAAATGTATTGGAAATTTTTAAATAAATTTTGAATTTATAACGAATGATTTATTTATATAGCGCTATGTTTTTAATCTGTAATAACTGGATAAATTTAAACATTTAATGAATACTCTCCATAAAATATATACAACCATTTAAATACATGATTCAGTAAAGCGAATGTTTGAGAAAAAATGATGTGACTTCCCTTTTAAACTCCAACATTTCCAGCTTATGGGAGGCTCACCTCAGGTGCAGTGGTGATCATAGCTATTTTCTGCTTCAGGTTTGAGCATATCTCACTGCATTCTACAGTATTGTGAACAATTTACATACTACTGCTTAATATCTAACACTTGTCTGATGCTATCTCATTTTGTCTAATTTTTCTCTCAAAAGACTTCAATATATAGTAAAATCTTTATATTTCCTGGAAACAATTGGTTTCACTGATGTAGCTTTTGTATTAGCACTGTTTGCTGTTTATTTATGTTCATTATTTTTTCATTGGTTCGTTTTGTTAAAGGTTGAATTAAATCTTGATAATATTATACTAAGAACGAGTCCTTTATTTAAGAATAAGTTTAAGATAAGCTAGGATGAACTCACAAAATTTGCTATTTCTGGCAAAAGTTATTTTTGAGGTATTTAGCCCTTGAGATATTTTAGTGGATGTCTAAGTTACATTATTATTTAATCTTTTGGCCTGATTTTATTATTCCAAATCTGGTTTCATTATCAAATATGTTTTTTATATAGACAAAACTTTATTTGGTCTGCATTTGTAATGCAATCTGCTTTTTTCATCAGGTATGAATTACTTATGTGGTCTGGATTATTTATGGAATCTAGTTTTTGGTCTGGTGAACACTTCATTATTGCATGGCATTCATAGATTGGCCTTAATTGATCTTGATATCTGTGATAATATTGTATATCAGCAGTATGAACAACTATTGTATACAAACGTTTTAAATCTCTGATTATTGCTCAAACCCATTTGGCAGTTCCATTAAACATGCAGCATAGGACTCAAATACTTAGCTATATTTCAGGAATTTTATTTTCATTTTCATGACCATACTGATTAAACATCTGAACTGACAGACTTAATTTATTACCAAATACATCGGAATAATATTTTTTTAATTTTGTTATATTTGTAAGCTAGTTCACTTGACTGTATAGCCCAGTAATTGAACCAGTTTTGGCATAATATATTGCTGTGTGCACCATGTGACACAAAAAACAAGAAATAGTTTTTTTCAGCACAGTAGTTTTAACTCTTGTTTCACTCAAGAGTGGTATTTGGTTGCCTTGATAATTGGTAATCATTTTTCTAGTAGGATACATTATGATTATTTTTTATATTAATGATAACCTAAGTGTTTTTGATGGATACAATGGACACTGCAGATCTGGAATCTAATTTCATTGTTATTTGAATATCATTAATTGTAATTGGGGAACTGAAGATTGAATCATTGCTTCTCATATTATTTAAACAGATATTGATTTAGTATGATTTAATTTCACCCTTGGGGACTTATCAAATACTTTCTTTTCTAAATTATTTGATATCGTTTTTTAAAGCATGCAGTTTTTACATGACCTACATGATTACAATATTCACACTGTATATTGATGTGGAGGTTCAGTATGTGCATGTTTTGGTTTGTTATATTTTTGCCAATTTATTTCAGCAGTTTTTAATATTTTTAACTTAATATTTCCTATGATCATTTATCAGCTAGGTATTTGTCTGATACATCTGACCAATAACTTAAAAATTTGTCTTTAATGGAGTCCCCTAATATGCTGTATATTCAGTTGCTCACCTGGGAGATCTTGACCCAAAAGCTATGGATTGCCATTCCACACTAAAAATAGTCTCGCAGTACTTTATTTAAAAAATCTTTAAAGATGATTTAGTATTAGCTTTCTAAGTTCGGTAGCAAAAATCTCTAGCTTTTTCCTCCTTTTCCTGAATATGGAGGTTGAATTGTACCTTTTTAATATACTTACTGGTTTTGGAAAAAATAAGTCATGTGAAAAGATGTTGCTATATCGAAATCTAACTCAGAAGGATATGTAGGGATTGGCTGAGAACTAAAATTTTTATATATTAAAGAATCACAAACACTTTTAAAAGTTGGTAATTTTAATTGTGATTTTTTTATTTGGTGTGTGTAAGAAAGATTTCTCAATCTATATATGCTGACTAATTTTCTGCATTGTGAGAATTGAATTCTTCTAGGAAACTAATTTTTAGCATTTTGAATTTTTTCTTTTTGTGGGAAAAAAAAAAGTTTTTGGCTACAACTTTTCTTTATAGAAAATGAGCAACCATTAATATTTGGTTTTTTTTTATGCACTAATGATATATGATAATTTTTTTTCAAATACATTACAAGAGAGATAAATAATCTGTGAGTGTAGAATTTGTCATGACTGCACTAAAACTCTATTGTATTTATATGGTTGTATGGCTGAGAGTAATATTCCTTAACATTTAAGAATAACACCCAACTTTGTGAATAAAATATAAAAAGATGCTTTTTATATGTATTTATAATACAAAGTGTATTCAAACATTTAGATACAGAATTGTAGTGCAGCTAATGTTTGTGAAGAAATGCTATGACTTCCCTTTTGAACTCATTCTATTCAAGATTTGAGCATACCTCATAGCATTCTACAATACAGGGGATAAGTTAGTAATGTCATTCAACATCTGACAGTAGTCTGATTTCTCTTTAAATAGATCTCATGCTTAATGTAAGCAATTGGGATTAATTCCTAGTTTTTCAATTATTCTGGTTATGCCATTGACTGTCTATTTTCTTTTGTTTTTATTTCATTGATCAGTCTTAAGTTAAACTCAAACTAAATAATATTGTAGTAAGTAAAAGTTCATTTTCTGGGAGTAAGCTTAGATGAGTTGGGATGAATTTACAACAATATTATATCATTAAAAACCAGTCAATACTTAGACAATATCAGTATCAATAACAATCAACCATTTCTAACTGTTGTAAAGACAACTTACTGTTTAAAAATAAGGGTGGAATTCACCTTTATTAATGGTCTAATATACTTATATAAGCACTAAAGATTGCAACTTGACCACAGAGATTGAAATTATTGATAGAAAAAAATAAACCTCTTTAAACAGGTAAATAAAAATTATTCTGAATACAGACTATTAAATAGTCAATCATAACTTTAGAAATTGCAATTATAAATTTCAAATTGTACCCAAAGTATTACTTAAATAATAAGTGTAATAATGCTCAAGGCCATATGGTTATTATTACACTTATTATATATATATATATATATATATATATATATATATATATATATATGATTGTGAAAAAGAGGCTAAGAATCTTGATAAAAGTGATATCGTTTTGAAATAATGTATATGTGGAAGTCCATGCACTTCTTGGGATGAAATTCCTGCCTTCAAATATGGAAGCATAAGAATGAAAATCTCTTGTGAGTAAAACTGAAGATGAAAGTATATAATGTGCATGTAAATGATGAGAATAATATGAATAAATTGTCTATTTATGTTTAAATATAAGTTATTAGCTCATCTAATAAAACTACTAATGGAAATCAAGTTGAAAGTATAATAAGTTGTAGAGATCCATTCTTATTCACTATTTTTTTGTACTATGTTAACCAGTAATGCTTTATAGTTATTGATACTGAAACTGTTAAAACTTTTCTTACATTAATTAAATTTAGTACTAATAGCATTTCAGAATCCAATAAAAAATTAGACCATATGCTAATGCTGTTCAAATGGTTGATATTTATATTATTATATTATGAATTTAAATTAGAATTATATGGCAGTTGTTTGAAAAATGCTCTTTTTTAGCCTTGTATATTAAAAGATAATCATATGATGTTGTCTAGAATTAATTGCTTGGAAATTATGTAGACAGTCTTTTTCCTTAATCATTCAATGAATTTTCCTTAATATTTGTAGAAAATCGCCAAATTCTGAAAAATATTTAGTGAATGCAATAATTGTGGACATATTACATGGTGATACCAAAAAGAATAATACAGATATGGGTGTATGATAGGTGACTCTATTTTATGTAAAATATTTTTGTGGATTACCATGAAAAGCTAAACAAATAAAAATAAAAGAAGTTTTTTAAATTATCTATATTTGGAGCAGAGTTGATTTTATTAATAATGCTTTGGTGTATTAAAAAATGTTAAAAGAATTTTCAGACAAGACAATAAAATAGAAGTAAAGAACTCAGGATGAAAATAAAATAACGATAGATAACGGTGAACAAGAAGAAATGATCAGTTTTAAATTCCTGGGTTATATTAGCATTTTAATATTCTAGATTATTAGTTGATAGCATTTGTTTGCAAATTTGTGCTATGAGTATTTCTGCCCCCAATAATGCCAAAGTAAAGAAAAACTATGCTAGCATTAAATATTTATATCTAATAATTACTTTTAAGGTAAAAAAATAACTGATAAGTTTAAAGTTTGGTAATAATTAATTATTATCTCTAAATAACTTCAGAGTAACAAACTGAGGAGGAATTTAATTTTTTATATTTATTTTATTAAAAAAAAGCTTATTGTAAATTTAGAAGGGATTAGAAGTTATTGTATAATACGCTTGAGATTTAATAATCTCAGTAATATTCTTTAGAAAGATAAAATAATTTTGTGTCATATCTACTGTACTTTTAACATAATTATCTTGATTGCTAACTTCATAAGTATTTCAAGTTAATTAAATAATTAATGCAATTTTTCTAACATTTTAATTTTTATACTTTTTAACATTTATACTGATTTGCTATATTCAATAGAGACCTTTATTTTTAATATTAATATCAATTTTAACTGGCTTTATTGATGCAAGATTTTTTATTATGAGATTGCATGTCTGTGGAAACTGTTAGAACATATAGAAATAATAATAGTATTTGAAAAAGTTCGTTAAATTATTAAATTAATTTGAAATATATCATCCAATAAAAAGATGTCAAATGAAAAATATATGTATATAAATATGGCCAATTTGACTTGGCTGTAAAAACATCTTAATATTAAAGTTAAAATTTAAATTTTTTTTTATTTTTAAATTTTTTCTCCCAATAAATAACTCAGGTTGTGGATTAGTCCACTTTCTGCCATTTTGAAATTCTAAAGACCACCCAAAACCAGTGCTGACATATCCAAGTGATAAATGACACTGAATAATCCATATGTCCTCACTATGACCATTTGTTTCAAAATCACAATTTACATCAATAATTAAAAAATTGAAATGCAAATTCCATACAACTATGCTTGATCAAATCATGTGACTAAAATATACAAAATATAAAAAAATGGGAGAAATGAATAAATTTTGAAATGCTAAAGCTTATAATTTTTAAAATACAAATTTAAAATACTTAAAGAAAAAAACTTTCATACCACCCCATCACTCAACACTCCATCTCATGTCATGGACACACTTTGAACACGTATATGTTGAAAAGATAAATAATCACCAATATACATATTTCATGCTAAACCAGCAATCATCAGTTGGTCCAGATTACCATCTCTACACATATATGTAATAAATGCTCAGATATATATTAAGATAGCCAATCTTCATACTTTAATGGACAGGCTTCAATCCACTCCACACTTCATCTGTTCAACCATCCATTCAAATGAAATTTCTGATGATGGAATGCTCAAAAGCCACTCTGAGGCCAAGATTCTTGTCACACCCATGTTGACCTAAAGTCAATGTGACCCTCATGTACAGGGCATAATCCATTTAAATACATATACAAGGGATGGGCAGACATCTCTGCTATGTAATAACTGAAATACAGGCTTATTATATACCTACATGAATATATGTAATATATAGGGTATATGAGCACAGACTTTTACACCACTCACTACTCAACATTACATCTCATATCATTGATGCACTTGAACACATATATGTTGAAAAGATAAATAATCACCAATATACGTATTTCATGCTAAACCAGCCATTATCAGTTGGTCTAGATTATCATCTCTACACATATATGTAATAAGTGCTCAGATATATATTAAGGTAGACAATCTTCATGCTTTAATGGACAGTCTTCAATCCACTCCACACTCCAACTCTTCAATTGTCCATCCAAATGAAAATCTGATGATGGAATGCTCAAAGGCCACCCTGAGGCTGAGATGTTGACCTAATGGATTATGTCCTGTACATGAGGGGTCAGATTGACTTTAGGTCAATATGGATGTGACAAGATGTGATAAGAATCTCAGCCTCAAAGTGGCCTTTGAGTGTTCCATTACCAGATTTTCATTTGGATGGATGGTTGAAGAGTTGGAGTGTGGAGTGGATTGAAGCCTGTCCAATAAAGTATGAAGATTAGCTATCTTAATATATATCTGAGCACTTATTGCATATATGTGTAGAGATGATAATCTGGACCAACTGATGATTTCTGGTTTAACATGAAATACATATACACCTGGGTCTCTTTTTACGTGGACTTATTTAACATGATTTTGAAGTTACACGATTCATGTTTCACTTGAAGTCGAACTCCGATAATGCACTATTACTTTAAATAATAAATTTTGTGCACTTATGTTATATTGAAAGTAATAGCACATTATTGGAATTCAACTTTCATCTTAGTAATTTTAATATTTTCAGTGCTTTACAATAGTAAGATTTTATGCAATAATAAAATTAAAATCATGATTTCCACATTTTATGTATACACACATTAAATTTTACAAGATTATAATGTAAATTTGTTCAAACATTGTGCATGTTAATTTTGCATTTTAAATCACATTCTGTTTTTGCTTTTTAAAAAAGAATGTAATCAATTATTAATCATTTAGTGTCCACAAGTTTATTTTTAAAAGGTGAGAAATAGCAGTGGGCACAATTAAATTTGACAATTAAAAATTAAAATCTGATTTTTAATTGTAATTAACAATTTAAAAATTACTTGTGGCAACTTGAAATTAATGTGATGTGAAATTTGATTTTAAACGGAATTGAAAATTAAAAAATTAAAGACAAAAATAAGAATTTAATTTTTAGTTATTAGAGTCATAAACAATTAATAAAATCATCGTGTCAAAGATTAAATTAATCTAATTACGTTGTCACCAGAAAACCACTGACACAACATTAGTGTGAAGTTGGCACTAGTTGCATTTCCTCTTGTGAAAAATTTGATTTTTTACCAGTTTGCAAACGAACATGTTTTTCGGTAAATAGTGATAATAATTAAAATGTGGATAAAAAAATGTAAATTACTGTACTGTAAATTATGCATAAAAATATATTATTTTGAATAAAATTAAATATTATAGTTAAAAAAAGTTTGTCTTGTATCAATTTTTTTCAAATTTGAAATTTTTTATTAGTCATATTTTATTTCCTTATTTTTTTTTGCGCGAATTTTAAAGTAATTTTACGTTGGTGCTTTGCTTTTATGTGAATTTTGAAAAATCACAGACCGCATCCCCCCTTTTTCAATGTAAGTTGCATCTATTTTTGTGCAATTTCGTTTGCGCGTGTTTTCAGAGGAACCTATCTATCATGTAAAATGAGACCCAGGTGTATTGGTGATTATTTTCTTTTCAACATATATATGTTCAAGTGTATCAGTGATATGAGATGGAGTGTTGAGTGGTGGGTGGTATGAAAGTCTGTGCTCATATACCTTATATATTACATATATTCATATAGGTATATAATAAGCCTATATTTCAGTTATTAAAGAAAAAAAGTGAATGGAAATAAATAATGGATATATATATATTAATTAAAAAAAAAAAAAAAAAAAAAAAAAAAAACATTAAAAAGGTAAATAAATCATGTATTTGTGACTTCTGCATTTTTTGACAATACAAAGTATTGTCAAAAATATTATTTCCCCTCCCTGTATACTTTGCCATGAAGCACCATCATTAATCAAATTTTATTACAATATGTGCTCATACTGATATGTTGAATAAACATAAAATTGAGTAAATTCTGCTTATAATTCTGAAATACTAAAAGCTTATAACTTTAAAAATATAAATTTTATTACAATAAAGATCCATAACCACATATTGAAATAACATAAATGTTGAATAAATGTAGAAACAACTGTCAAAACATATTAATTCTACAATTAATAATAAATTGCAATTTATCTTAACATTAGCCAAAGGAATAATTGTCTAAAGTAAAGAATATTAATTTAATAATTAATAAAAAAATAATAAATCGGAATTTTTTCTTACCAAAGTGAGTACTGTGTGCTCTATTTCTCACATAACATTATGAAGAAAAAGATGAAGATGAGAAAAAAGTTAGCCTTGTTCAAATGTATCAATTTCAAGATCCTGTAAGGACTTCACATAATTAAGTGTAGATTCAATATCCATGTCAGGAGATCAAATGTGAACAACACTATTATTTCTTTATTTTTTTTTTCTATATATAATAAAGGAAGCACACAACATCAGAGTTTATTTCTGGTAAGAAAAAGTCCAACTAATTGTCAAATTAATGTGTTTTATTTCAGACAATTTCTCTTTCAGCTGCTGTACTTTAAAAGTTATAAGCTTTTAGTATTTCAAAATTACAAGCTTGATTTGATTGGACTTCACATTTTTTGGATGGTACTTCATGTTATCAAAAACATCCTTCCCCACATACTTTGACATGAAGCATCATTATTATTGCCATAAAATTTGTATTTCAGAAGTTATAAGCTTTTAGTATTTTGAAATTATAAGCTTGGTTTTATCAATTTTATGTTTAATCAACATGTTATTATAGGCATATATTGTAATAAAATTCATATTTTAGAGGTTATAAGTTTTTAATATTTCAAAATTATAAGCTTGGTTTGATCAATTTTATGCTATTTCAACGTGGTTATGGGCATATTATAATAAAATCTTTTAGTATTTTGAAATTATATGCTTTGTTTGATCAATTTTCCATTTATTCAATGCATGGTTATAGGCATATATTGTAATAAAATTTGTATCTTAGAAGTTATAAACTTTTAGTATTTCAAAATTATAAGCTTGGCTTGATCAGTCTTCTGCATTTTTGGACAATATTTCATATAATCAAAAACATTCTTTTTCCTCCACACATACTTTGGAATAAAGTGCTGCCATTATTGTAATAAAGTTCGTATTTTAGAAGTTATAAGCTTTTAGTATTTTGAAATTATAGCCTTGATTTGATCAAAGTAATTTAGAGTGTGTTTTCCACCAATATGAATTCTAAGGACCACCCAAAACCACCACTGACACATCCAAGTGAAGTGTATTTTATATGATGTGATTTATCACTTGGATGTGTCTGCAGTAGTTTTGGCAATCCTTAAATTCAAAATGGCAGAGAGTGTATTCTAAATCAGCACTAAATTATTATCATTTTCATCTGCTTGGTACTAAAATAATGACATGAGCAAAATGCTTAATTAAACTTAATACAGATGGAGATTTCATTGTCTTCTTAAAATAATACAAGTCTAAAAATGCCATTTAATTCTGTCATTTCATATATATCCATTAAGTATTAAAAAAATCACAGCATCCCCAATTATAAATATAAATTTATAATTTACTCTTTTTAATTAAAATAGAATAATATGTTATAACAACCTTTAAAAAAATAAACTATTTTAAATTTAATAAATTCAGTTACCTGAAAAGCTGCAAGTATACTGAAATACCAAGGTGGATTTTCAGAAATAGTATATATTAAATCCTCATTACTAGTTTTCTTGTCAACATTTTCTTCTTCTGCCATAATTGGAAAAAATAGATGTTTCTAAAAGAAATAGTAATATTAGTAATGCTGTTATTACTACCATCAAATTAACTAAAATAGCAAAGTAAAAATTAATTAAATTGTTAAAAACATTTTAATATGCATGTATGTTAAGTAGTCTCCCACAAAGAAGACTTCTGATAAAAAGCATTTAAGTATAAATATGTATCACCATTGACAATAATTATAATTATATGTTGTGTTTTTTTATATTAGACTATTTACATAATCTAATATGAGTATTGAATGTCTTTAGAAAAATTCTAACTTTATTTAAATATTCCAAATACATTCAATTGTTAGTGATAGCACATCAGACAGATTAGTATATGCACAATATTTCAAGAAGTATTCTCCCCTCTTCTTTATCTGTTGCTGGCCTGACCAGTGACAATATTAGCATGGGATTCGAACTTGGACCCTTAGATTCTTGAGTATTGAATTTTAAGGTAATGCTCTAACCAAATGAGGATCCTGCTAAAGGTAACAGTCAGTAGAAATTTAATATACTTATCTATATGCTGTTACTAACAGTTAAATGTAATTGAAATATTTAAATAAAGTTAAATTTTTTTAAAGACATTCAATACTCATATTAGATGATGGAAATAGTCCAATACAAAAATACAACTAAAACATCACCATCACAAACCTTCAGAAAAACAATATGTTGTACTATTTCCATGATCCAATATTAATTTTTTAATGTTTTTTTGGAAAAATTCAAACTGTATTTAAATTTTTCAAATATGTTCCACTGTTAATAAGCACACATGTTGGTATATAGAACAATGTTTTAAGTGATATTAGTCTCCTTTCATCTTTAGGCGCTACTGGCTTGACCATTCTCAGTATTAGCATGGAAATTGAACTAGAGAACTTTAAATTTTCATATACTGAATTTAAGGTTATGAAATAAAAGAAGTTCAAATACTAATGTGTATTATAAAAGCATCAGAACAATTACGAAAGTTATAAATAGAAATATACTACAATCTATAACAAATTTCGTTTTTCCTCAAATTAGACAACTGAATATTTTACACATTTTGATTATACATAGTGACTATTTTAAACTTTTTACTTAAGGCTGCAGAAAGTAAATTATTTATTAATTTGTATGAAGTCATTTATTAATTTGTAGATATTTTATTAATTTATAATTAAAAGTTATTTTGTTCATTGATACATAAATCTGAGCAGAGTATAATGAGATTATTCTTTCAATAATCATAATTTCTTAGCTACTATTTCAGAGCTTATTTAAAAATTTAGACAAAGAAAATAAAATTATGAATTAAGTCTGACAAGTCTAATATTTTTTTTCATTTGTAGACATATTATTTATTATAATAGTAATGAATAAAAAATTTGAAGATTATGATCAAAAATTAATTTTTAATATTATTATTTTAATAAAAATAATCATCATTGAAATATGTTCTTAAATTTGGAATAATATTTCTAACATTTTTCAACTACTAAATACCTTAGAAATAGAATATTTTAAATAATTGTATCTTTTACTATTTCTCTGTTCTTAATATACAATTTTACTTAACACACAATGTACTTTTTAATAGGCCGAATCTCAGTATCTATAACCCCATGAAAAGTTTGCAGTTTTGTGCATTACAATGAGATTGTCATTGTTATATCTTCTACATGTTGTGTTAAGACTATCTATAACATTATATTACAGAGTGTAGCTTTTTTTCCAGAAGTTAAAATTGTAATGTATTAGTTGGGGAAAAAATCTGAAGATTTTAGTATTATGTGAATCTTTCATATAATAGACACTATCCTATTAGCATAATAATGCCATGAGGGAGGTGGCCCAGAAGTCAATGAAAAAGAGAATTTCTGATTGGCCAAGTGTTTTAACTCAAGGAAAACTAACTGATTAATTTATGTTTTTAAAGAAAAATATAATTTTCAGTAATTTGTTAACAAATTAAAAGTTATGATGCAATATTTCAAAAACTTAAACCAAAAACTATATCACTAATAGAAGATTGTATTTGAAAATAATTTATTTTTAAAAAGATAACTTTTTAAAAGTTCATTGCAGCAGTTTCTATTGGGCAAAATAAAATTAGTTTTATCAAAACAGAAAAGAAAAAAACTTTTTTAAAATTTTAATAATAATAATTAATATACTAACTTTTAATTTTTTTCTTTTATGATAACTAACCTATATATTTAAATTTCTAATATTTCATTTTACTAACTTTTTGAATAGATAAATTATATCCAACGATGTTGAGTGCCATTATTAAAGATCATAATTTCATTTAAATATTTCTTTTCATACTTTTAAAATGTCAAATATTAACTTTTAAAATGCCTATCACCGGAAAGCTTATATTTGTAATAAATAATGTTAAGGTTATCAATATGTTATATAGATAAAAAGTTTAATTGTAAAAATAAAATGTCCAAATGTGGAGAATATGTACACTGATTCTCACTAGAGTTTATTCAAAATAGAAAGATAGAGTTAACTGCTACAAAAATTACACTTAATTGCTTTTTTCTAATACAGTTTATATATAAAACTTTATGTAACCATTCTTTTTTTCATACAACATTCACTCTTTCCAAATATTTCTTCTGAGTAGATTTTCTAAAATTTTCTTTCTTGTCTTTTTTTTTTTTTTTGCTTTTATATATAAAATAAAATATAATCTACTACAGTATGTAGACAATTATTAATTATTACAATAATAAGTCTTTGGGCCAAAACAATATTTGTAACTTTGCTGTGCATCACCTTACGTCACATCAAAATGATTTCGAAGTCTAATCCCGCCCACAAGCTCAAACTCCCAGCATGGACCAATAGGGTCACTCAGGGTCGCGATGTAATTGTTTTCAAAATTACTATTCTGGTAAAAGACGCTATGATAACCAATGGAGAAGACACTTGATTAACTAACTGACCGATCCAAGCATTGGACCGGGTCATTGGTTATTTGGGACCAATACTATTATTCGTTTATATCTCTAAACAATTAGAAGCTTATAAGATCATCCCCCCTATATCATACCGTCCGGTAGAATTATTTACTCCAGCTATCTTTACAACTTATTGACATTTGTTTATATTTTATAATAGACCCTCCCAACTCTTAAATCTATCTTAACTACGGAATAAATAAATAAATAAATAAATAAATAAACATTGTGACTTACGGCACGATGTTTGTAAGTGACATTTTAAAAAGCAACAGGGTTTAAGAAAGGTAAATCTAAAGTAATATAATCAATTATATGAATAAATGCTAACTTTATTAATAATCAAGACGAAAAATAAAATAAAGATTTAATTATAGGAAATGATTTGAGAAATGCTCGACTTGTTTAAATACTGAACAAATTTATTGAATATATAAAAAAAAAGCAACATTGGTTAAAAGTTTTATTTACACGCACTCGCACAGAAAAGAACATATTATATATCATAAAATATGGATGATAGAATATAACTTTTTTTTTTTTTTACATTTTTGAAGGTAAGTGTTATAACTTATAAGATAATAATTAGGGTCAAAGTTCATATTTGAAAAGTCCTGAGATTTAAATTTGAGGAATTGCATAGTGTTTGATTTTACGAAGGTTGAGACTACAATAGTAAATTACAATAATAAGTTTTTAAATATAATGAATTACGGAATATTTTATAGTTTAATTTACGAAATCAAAGTTAGTTAATTATGAGATTGCCTTTTTAAAAGTTTATGTATGGAATGAATGAAAGCATAAAAAAATAAAGTGTTTACCTAGGATTTTGGCTTATTCTTCCGCTGCTTCTAATTAAGTAGAGGTTTGAACATGGGAGATGATGTTTTCCATAAGGAGGTTATTCATTTCTTTTAAAGTTGAGCGTAATAAATCAGGATGATTCATGTATTTCACGGAACATTATTGAACTGGTTGGAGCACTAATTTCAGATGGTAATATTATTAAGTATTCATAGCGACGGAGATGTTCTGGTGGTGGAGCGTCGATCAATCACTGAAGGGTTTCCTAGCCCCTCATGACAGTCGACGCTCTAAATATTAATTTCATATCGATCATCTTGAAAACGGATAGCACAAACGAAGTATTTTGAATTAAATTGAATTTTGAGAAAATTGAACAAAAAATTGACAATTTGACTTAGCTTCACTTAACATTTTTTTTTTTCTAGATTTTGCTTGATATTTATATGGGTTACCGTACGCCCTGTATCTTTATCCATCCGTTCCTAAAAGAGATCGAGAGCTCCGAAACAAACATGACATAGCGTAAAGCTTTATTTATTTTTTTATATCGATAACTGTTCACTATCAAT
>JAQFVV010001548.1:0-62067 GCA_028023455.1 Epiperipatus broadwayi
AATCCTAATAACTGATTTATCATCTTTTTGCTTCCTATTTTGTCCATTTTGGGCTTGAAATAAGACTTTTTAAATAAATATATAATTATAACTATTTGCTAATAAAACACTATTAATATGATTCATTTCTTCTTTCAGATGTGACTTATCTGAAAGATTAATTGCTCAATTTATAAGAGTTTTGGATACAGAAACTATCTGAGTTGGGTGATGATGAGAATGAAAATGTAAATATCTTTCGTGTGTATATTCTTTCTATAAATCTGAAAAAGATAAACTATTTGGTGTCCTGATGACTAGAACGTAAAAAAGGGAGTTCTGTCTCCATTATAAATTTAATATAGGATGCATTTTATTTAAATGCAAGAAAAAGTCATCTAATTTATTTTTTCCATGTTGCCATATGACAAAAGTGTCATCTATGTATCTGAACCAAATGAGAGGTTTTAAATATGTCTTTTATATATGCAACCCATGAAAATCTTCGTTTCAACATATATATATGTATATTGTAATGGTAAAAAATGAGAGCAATGAGAAAGGCTTTGTTATACTACACAAGTTGAGGTGCCAAATCTGTAATAAAAGAAAAATAAACAAGAAAAAAAAAGCTGAAATTTCTTTTATTAATACCCCAAGTCTTTGAGCAAGCTAAATTTATAACAATATAAAATAAAAAAATATAATCTTTTATCATAATAAAATATTAATTATGATGAATATTAAAATCTTTAAAAGAATAAATTGATCATGTGGATTATTTACTTTTCTTACCCTATGAACTATTGAAAATATATAATAGTATTAATTGTACAATACCAAATCTATAATAATGTAAATAGCCTACCTAATATTAATAATACTGTACAAATTAAGTAAACCAAATCTGTAATAGAATAACATGAGCAAAGGTTAAGCAAGCTTTATTAATAAAATAATCCAAAATCTATATTGAAATAATGTTTAAAATTTATTAATATTTATATATTAGATGGATATCAAACCAATTGGATGCCAATATTGTATACACAATTTAAAATTACGTATTTGAAAATTATGACACATATGTCATAATTTTCAAATATAATTTTCAAATACATAATTTTAAATTGTTATTCATTCATTAATAATCCTCTTATTACTATGTAGTAAGTTTATATCATATTCAAAAATATAAAGTTATTAAGTTTAATGTTTATATACAATTTTATTATAGTAATTTATTAATTAGCTCTTATACCAAAGGATGTTCATATTGTATTAGACTCACTTTTAACCACTACTCAACTTTAGCATGATAATAAAATTTATATTATTTGCTAGGTAGATTTTGTACGTTTAAGTTTGCAATGGCTTGTCTTTTGATAGCTGATTATGGCCCTTGATGACATTGTTTATGTGTTAAAACACATAAAAATACTGTTTCCATGGCTTACATTTATGGCTGAGAAAACAGTTGTGTTTATCTTAGCCATTGCAGTACAATTGATGGTATTTCACAGAAACATTACAGCCTGTTTTGTGCTTCATGATATTTTATGAAAATTTGCACAATTCACTGGTCACTACCATATTGTCTGATGCTGTTTGGATTTCAAGTGGCCACAAGTTTTGATATATCCATAGCAGAGCAATTTCATATTCCAAATCATGAATTCTATATCATTTATCTATTAATCTGAACAAGACTCATCTCAAATTTAATAGATAAATAATAACTTTGTTTACAAAAATTAATAATAAAACAATTAATAAATATACTATACTAATTTAAATTTATGTATCACAGAATATTATATGTTTAAACTATAAGATGCTGCAAGACATTAGTCTTTCCATTTATCTATTGTCTCCAATAGAAAATACATACATACATACATATATATATATATAAATCATATAAAAAAATTAATTTGTTATAGTTTGCCTACTGAACATTTATCAGTAAACACAACAAAGTATTAAATAAAATCTATTATGATTATTTGGTAATCATCTGAAATCGGTATGGCCACTTGATGGCATTGTTTCTGTGCAAAAGCACAGAAATATGTCATTTATGTGGCCGAATTTAATATTAGTCAAATATGCCATTTATGTGGCTGAATTTAATATTAGTCATTAGCAGGCATAGATGGCATTTCACATCAATATTACACCCCACTGATATGCTTCACGGCACTATGGAAATAGAAAATGCTTCAAAGATCACAACCATATGATGTGAGGGTGTATGGAATTCAACTGGCCATAACTTTTTAATGTGAATTTGAAGTAATGATGCTGCACCCTACCCCTCATGTAGTATTATATAGTAATAATTGTAAGGCTGTTGCTGTGCTTCCCTACAAATTTTATAATGTGAAAAAAATTGCAAAAGGGCAGGTCCCAGCACCAATTCACATAAGTCACATGTTGTAAGTTGTTTTGTAAATTATAATGTTGATTGTATCAGAGTAATGCATGTTTTGACATATTGTTTATCTTCAGATCTGGCAAACAGCTGGTCCTGTGCAAAAATCAGCACTATGCACTGAAATGTATAAAATAATAAAAATGTAATGTAAATAATGTTTCATAGCATTTTAAAAAATGTAATATTTTAAAATATTATTTAAAAAAAAATAGCATAAAATAAAAAAAATAATTTTGTTTCATAAATTTTTCAATAAAAAAATATCAACCCAGTAACATTACATTTCATTATTTTTGCACAGAAACAATGCCATCAAGTGGCTGCACCTGGATTTCAGACATTTACCAATAATGATGTGATATGTTGGACTATTTCCATCATTTATGAGTGAATGTTGAATGTATAGAAAATTTTAAACTTTATTTAAACTTTCCAAATACAAACAACTTGTTAGTAATAACACACAAATAGACAATACAGGTTATGTTTTGAACAGTATTATTCTCCACTCTTCTTCAGGTGTTGCTGGCCTATATGCACAGTGACAATATTCACTTAGAAGTTGAACTCACACCAATTATTTTTATTAAGATTTTCTTTGGTTAGTTATCTGTTTATGCGTTCTCACTCTCACACATATATAGAATTTAAATAATTTGTAAAACAAGCACAATAAATAATACAAATAATTATTAATATATCATACAACTTTCTTTATCAAATGATAAGATATTGATCAATGTTTATACACAAAAGTTCTACATGTATTTTAATTACTTCACAATGAAAAAATTTACAAGGAAAATCTGTGAAATAATATTTGTAAAACAACAATTTCCAAAAGAGTTTGCTTTTTTTTAAAGTAGCCAAAGTTATTTAGAAAAATAATTATTTATGAATCATGGCATGATTTCCCACTGTAGTTGATGTGAAGTAAGAATTATTTATTTATCCTTTTAAAAAATGATTGATCATTTATTTATTTAGATTCCTAATTATTCACTTTAAAATTATCCTTAATGATACCATTTATTTTTTTGGTTAGCAACAAATTTATAATTGTATAATATATCAATTCACATAGCAAGCTAAATTTTACTTATAATTATTATACTTGACAAATTATTTTTATTATATTTTATTCTTGGTAAATTATTAATTTATTGGCACACATATTGAATGCATATATGTATTAATTCAGATGTTTTAAATAAACATTTTAACTCAAAAACATTTCCAAAACACTCAAAAAACATATTCCATTTTAGTTGTTATTTCAGCTTTTTTTCAAAGACCAGGTTCTTTTTGAAAAAAATGTCAATTTTCCTGTTTAGTTATTTATATTGTTATTTTTATAATACATTCTTAAAAATATATAATGTCATTTTTACAACAATATTTACTGCAAAAAGACAGTGTTAACTGAAGTAATTGATATACAAATATATATCAAAAGCCAAAAATAAGATAATCTCCCAAGTTAATAGATAAGCTATTTATATCCTTTGTTAAGGATACAATTTTTGAAGTCATACTTATATGCTGTTGTTATTGATAAACTCAAAATTTAAAAATTTTACTTAAAAGATAAATATTGAACTTTAATTAGGGTTCATTTAAATAAAATCAGCATCTCAAAGATCTTGTCTTTTTTAATTTCAACAGAACAACATTTCAAAAATAAAATAAAAACAATTTCAAATCACTTTTTTTTTTAAATAAAATACATTTTACTGTTTCAAAAATAATTATTATTATAATATATTTTTAATAACAAATATTACCTTTAAAACATTTGCAATTAAAAATGTATATGATAATCTCATATTTAAACAATCACCCAAACATGCATTCACATATATGTTGCACATACATGAAATGAAATTTGTTATTTATTTAAACTCTGTTATTTTTAAAATCTGGGAATAGCTGTAAGCTGAGGTTGAGATTGGTGTGCCATCAATTTATGATAATATGAAAAAAACAAAACAAAAGTGTGCAAATATACAAATAAATGTTATTTAACAGAAGGTTTTATAAAACATTCATATTGAAGCAATGGATCTGAAGCCCGATCCATGCTTCACATCTTCCTATAAACTTAATTAGTATTGTAGACCTGAATTAAGTTTAGAGTTCAATATCAGCAGGGTTTTGCATTAGAGTTAAAAATAATTATGCTTATTAAATGTGTATTACATTTAAATATTTTGTTTTAAATAAATCTCATTCTATTAATAAAAATTGCTTAACCTATTAGTCAAACATATATATACATCTAGCGTATATATATGAGTTAATGCAAAATTCTGCTGAAATAAAATGCTTATTCTACTATAAAAAAATAATAATATATTGTTGTTAAAATTTTGTTAAAATATTTAGTATGATTTGATTTTGAGATAAGCCTGCCAACATTTTCTAAAAGAATGTATAGTTTTAATTAGTGAGCCATTCAAGTGTAATTAAAGATGGCCTTCTCTTTCTTTCTTTTTAATTAAGAGAATTCAAACTTTGAAGTAAGAAAGTTAGAGTAAAAAAGTTAAAGTTATTTTTAGAAAGTGTTGCTTTGAAACAAAGGAGCATGGGGAGGCTTATCAAGATCTCAGATCATACAAACAATAGAAGGTAGCTGACAGAGAGGGTCTAAATAGAAGGGAGAACAAAAGATTGATTTATTCAGATTTTTCTTTTTGAAGAATTCACATATTCAGATTTTTCTTTTTGAAGAATTCACAGGATTCAGATTTTCCTTTTGAAGGTGATTCATTCAAGGTTTTCTTGCTGGCATTCAGATTTCTCTTTGGAGAACTTTTTCAGATTTTGCTTGTGGAGATTTTATTTAAAAAAAGTAGACAACTGCCATCTTCAAAATCATGGAGAGGTTTGAACATGCTCAAGTTAAAAGCAACAGTATTTTGAGGGAAATGAATATGCTTGGCTAGGCAAATAAATAGCTTTGCCTATCGCTGAGGTTCCGGAATACCATTCAAAATGCCTTAATATCCACACAATAGTCATCTGAACTCTGTGCCGTGTCTGGAGAACTTTTCGTAAAACCAGTCTACATATTTTCATTGTCCGGACAAATACCTGTCGACGGTCGGATCAAGCCACGAACGCCGTAGGGAACATGACCAAGGAAAAAGGACGGTAATCGTATCTCCTCTATTGAACTATTTCTTATGCTACCTTTTGTTCATATATTTTTTTTTAATTGCTTCATTGAATTATATGTATTTGTTATGTAACCATTTTTATTAGACGAGTCTTAATTATATATATATTGTGTGATCATCTATCTATATTTAACCTTTTTCCCTTCGCTATTCTTCCTTACTAACCTGTGTAAATATTTAATATTCCATTGCGGTTGAGTTAATAGTTAATTTTTGTTCATTTAAAATCTCTTTCCAGTTTTATTCATGTTTGTTAATTAAATACGACTCAGTTTCTTTTGTATGCCAACTTGATCTCTTTGATAACGCCTCTTTTGTCCGCCATTAGCTTATCACGTATATCTGATTTAGCTATATACGTTTTAAATAATTTTAAACTGTTTTTAGTGCAAAGCAATTAGAAATGCTTTGCGAAAGATCCTTTTTTTTATTGTACGTTATCGAGAAGATCGAGTTGACAATTTTTAATAAAATTGGGAAAAGATTTAGACCGCAAACCTTTTAATCTGTTTTGATTGTCTAATTAGTTTGTTTCAGTAATTTAGGGGAATAGCGGAGGCCATTATATCATTAGTCATATTAGTAAAGTCATTAATTAAACATGATTTAACTATAAAAAGCTTGAGTTTCTTAATTATATTAAATGCTTTATTTTTACTTTTCCATGATCCAGGCACGCATAACGCAAAACACATTTCTTAGTACTTTTACACACATTTAACTATTTAGCTCCTTAGGATTTCCCGTCCATGTCTCTACCGCTGTTGCTAAGCTTTGTGGCCGGTTGAAAAATAATTTATGTGTGGCTCAGATAGTGTTGTTCGGTTCATAATAGCTTCGAGACTAGACGAATAGGGCAGAGGTCCTTAGTATTCTTGATTTAATATCTCGCGTATGGTTGGCCTTGAGGTACTTTCGCCTAGTATTCGAACTGGGTTAAATCAACATACATCATCTGACTGTCACAGTAGATTTTTTTTTTCCGTAATTCTGGACGCCCATCGTGTGGCTATTCGAAATTTTCCATACCCTGCAATGCCCTGTATAACATTTGTATGTGTGTATAATGTTTTTTCTTTTTCTGTTTTAAATTAATGAATAATATATATGTAGATTTTTTTTTCCGCATTCTGTCGACCAACTGGGCCAAATTTCATTTTTAGAATAGGAATATACTATATAGGTAGACGTATAAGATTTTTTCCCCGCATTTTGTCTCCGTGGACGAATGTCATTTTTTTTTAAAAAAAAAAAAATTAAAAATAAGTACCCTGAGAAGTTTGTTTTAGTTGAATACATTTATATAAAAATATATGTATAATTTTTCCGAGTTTTGTTTCCTAACGTGAGCCAAATGTCATTTTTTTTGAATTAAGTAAAAAGTTAAATGTGTCATAAGCTAAACATTTTTTTTCCGAGTTTGGTATATATATGAAATGAATGTTTTACATTTAGAAAAGTTAACACTCCGTTAGTTTTTTTTATAGTGAATATATATATTAATGAGAATAAATATCAGAGTTATAGCAAGATTTTTTTTTCCGAATGAGTAGTTTTGTCGATGGCCAGTTGCCATATTGTTGTTTATCGTATAAAGTATATACCTTCGATGAGGCGGAAGTGTCAAATATATACCCACCCGCCCTCCCTTAAAATAGCTTTCGTACTTTATGTTACTTTAGTAATGCTTAAATATGAGACGTTTTGATAGAATAATGTTTTTTCGAATTATAGTGTATGTTCGGTTGTGTTAATATTGTAGTAAAAAAAAGTACAATTAGATAATAGAATTTTTTCTCCGTTTGTATAAATTTTTGTAAAGATCTTAGATAACATTTTTTTCCCGTTAATTGAAAATTTTTTTTGAAGATCAAAAAGTTTTGATAAGTTCAAATTAACACGTGTCAACGTATGGTGTTAGCAAATATTTTTTTTCACTTTCTCAGCGTTTCGTTTCTTTATATTGAATAATTTTAATCAGGTAAATTTTTTTTTTGACCTTTTTAAAGATTTTGAAATTACGTTTCCTTGCAAACATATATAAATTAAGTTTTGTTTCAATACTAGCAAACTTAATTTTATCTTATAAAAAAAAAGTAAATGCGTATGTTCGTTTTAATAAATATATATATTAAAGATATTTTTGTATAACATATATGTCAGCCACCCTTTAGTTAAGATTTTTTTTTCTCCATTTCGGATTATGCTATTGAATCATTTATTGAGTAACCGTTAGGTGAAGACCCTTTGAGTAACCGTTAGGTGAAGACCCTTTGAGTAACCGTTAGGTGAAGCCCTTGTTTTTTAGTAACCATGTTTGGTGAAGACCCTTAGAGTAACCGTTTAGGTGATGACCCCTTACATTGTAGAGTTTAGGATTGCTGAGTAGCCTGAAATAATAGGTCTACGTCTGCAATCATTGCTTCCTTGTCATAGTTGCGACCAGCGTTTACTAGCCTGAAATAATAGGAGTAGGCGGTTTGCAATATGACATCTTTCTAATAAATTCATGTACATGATAATAAAAGAAATATTTGTATAGGTATATCTGTTTGTATATTTATATGTAGTCATATATATGCTTATTTAGTGTGTACATATTCATATATATGGATGCATATGGTATACACTTCGTTATAGTTCGGTAAAACCCGTTTTTATATAAATGTTTTTTGAAACAATTTTTGATCTCAATGCGTGATTCTGTAAAGTTACTTGATAATTGTTAATCTATTTCGGGTTGTGACCAAAATGGTAGTTGGTTTCGATCCCAGGTTCATAATTCGGAGTGGCAGTTATCATGGAATTTTATTTTAATTTTTGGTTGTATTTTTTTGTTTGTTTTGTTAATCGTACTTTAGGCTGTTTAAATTGTTTTTGTGTGTCATGACCAAAACGGTAGCGTGGTTTCGAACCCAGGTCAGACAAATTACCATACTTAGTTGTTATACGTCTTACATTTAAATAATATTGTGTCATTTAAAATAGCATTTACTTATTCATGCAGAGATTATTTTTTTCGTTCAGCAGAATCAAATTAAATTTTTTTTTAAAGTGAACTGAAACGCAAAGTAAAATTTTAATTGCATTGAAACTTTATAAACCCTTATAAATGTGTGCTTGGATCATTATCCATCAATATGTATATTTGATATGGCCATTGTCTTGTCGACTGGCGCCCTTCTCAAATAAATTTGTCGGCAAGTGCAATCTCTCATATTGGATATCAAATAAACCAAACTATAGTAGATGATCAAAATAAAAATGTATGTGTAGTGAGCCAAAATAATTGTGAAACATGACTTATGTATATTTTGCTCACATATTCCTTTTGAAATATAAACTTGTGTATTAATGTAAATGCATTTTTTTAGTTGTTTCAAGTGTCGGAGAAAGTCAGGTCAAGCTGTAAGTTTATTATTTTTAATGATATAGTAACAAAGTAGCAGTGATATTTTAATAAAGTATAACAATAAATAAAGTGAGGAGACGAATATGTAGTATAAATATTAAAACAGACATGGCAGGATTTGATATTTTTTTCATGAACAAACAGACACATAGGCATAGGTTTAAGATGGGACCTCGTGAGGTAGGCAAAGTTAATTTCTGAAAACATAAAGAATTTAGAATACTGACTTATTTTTTAAAGAACTAAAATTTTTCTTCACATACAGGATATAGTTCCTAGATACACGAAATACAATATACTTATATAGATTGTTATTACAATACGTTTTAGAAATAAATTGTTTTATAACAAAATAGCCAATATTAGGCAAAAATGGAGGAACAGAAGAGAGGCGAAGTTTATAGGTCAATATGTACTCATAGTGACCAAGAAAACAATGTGAAAGATCTCATCACAGAAATGAGACAAAAATACAAAATGATGATGAACCTGTTCCAAGAATTCATGAATAGGACATCACAAAGACTGAACCGTTTGGAGGAAAACATGGGTCTCCAGCAACAACATACTACCAGAACAAAAGTATTACCAGATGATGATAATCAGGGAAAGGGACAAGACCAACAAGAGCAAGGTGATATTCAGGTTGAATCACTGATTGATGAAGAAGTATGTAAAAATAGTCATCACTTGGACTTGTCAGTCAAACACAGAAGGCAAAGTGGAGAACAAAATTGTCGAATCATAGAGGATAGCAAGAGCACAATGACGCTTCAGACTGTGGATTTGGTAAACGAAACTGAAAAGATGGGACAAGACATTAATAATAAAATGAATAACTTGACTGGAGCTACTCCGATACATTTGCAGTATGCCACAGCATGTCTTCAGGTATTCAAAACCAAAATCTTAGTGGAAGAGGAGAAAATAGACCAACTAGGAAACCAAAAGATCACAAGCGAACGATTAAGACGGGCAGTGCTGCATCGGAAGACAAAACGAAACCGCCAATATCAATTCAGGCAAAGGAAGCAAGTGTGGCTGAGAGATCTGAGGCCAACTAGTGTAGTGCAGAGAGAAGTAAAAAAGTTTTTTCCAATATATAAAGGCCCTCATTTGTTAAAAAAGAAGTGTGGAATAAGTGTTTTGTTTTGGAAAAATAATCTCAGCATAAAAAGAGAATATAATATTAGAAACAGAAACTTAAAACCTTATATACCACCGGACCCCGGAAAATATGCAAGTTAAAAATAGATACATACCATGTTAGACTAAATACAACACAGACCCGATTTAAGACAGAAGATTGAATTATGGATAAACCATTAGATATAATAAAGTAAAGAAAACACCGTAGGTAGCAACAAATTAAATATTACAGCAAATAAAGAGTAGGCTTGAACTCACCTGGCACAAAATTCTTACCTCTGACCTGAAGCAACAGCATTTTTTTTAAAACATTTTTTTTTTTTGCTCACTAACTATTGGGAAATGAAGCAATGGATCTGAAGCCCGATCCATGCTTCACATCTTCCTATAAACTTAATTAGTATTGTAGACCTGAATTAAGTTTATAGTTCAATATCAGCAGGGTTTTGCATTAGAGTTAAAAATAATTATGCTTATTAAATGTGTATTACATTTAAATATTTTGTTTTAAATAAATCTCATTCTATTAATAAAAATTGCTTAACCTATTAGTCAAACATATATATACATCTAGCGTATATATATGAGTTAATGCAAAATTCTGCTGAAATAAAATGCTTATTCTACTATAAAAAAATAATAATATATTGTTGTTAAAATTTTGTTAAAATATTTAGTATGATTTGATTTTGAGATAAGCCTGCCAACATTTTCTAAAAGAATGTATAGTTTTAATTAGTGAGCCATTCAAGTGTAATTAAAGATGGCCTTCTCTTTCTTTCTTTTTAATTAAGAGAATTCAAACTTTGAAGTAAGAAAGTTAGAGTAAAAAAGTTAAAGTTATTTTTAGAAAGTGTTGCTTTGAAACAAAGGAGCATGGGGAGGCTTATCAAGATCTCAGATCATACAAACAATAGAAGGTAGCTGACAGAGAGGGTATAAATAGAAGGGAGAACAAAAGATTGATTTATTCAGATTTTTCTTTTTGAAGAATTCACATATTCAGATTTTTCTTTTTGAAGAATTCACAGGATTCAGATTTTCCTTTTGAAGGTGATTCATTCAAGGTTTTCTTGCTGGCATTCAGATTTCTCTTTGGAGAACTTTTTCAGATTTTGCTTGTGGAGATTTTATTTAAAAAAAGTAGACAACTGCCATCTTCAAAATCATGGAGAGGTTTGAACATGCTCAAGTTAAAAGCAACAGTATTTTGAGGGAAATGAATATGCTTGGCTAGGCAAATAAATAGCTTTGCCTATCGCCGAGGTTCCGGAATACCATTCAAAATGCCTTAATATCCACACAATAGTCATCTGAACTCTGTGCCGTGTCTGGAGAACTTTTCGTAAAACCAGTCTACATATTTTCATTGTCCGGACAAATACCTGTCGACGGTCGGATCAAGCCACGAACGCCGTAGGGAACATGACCAAGGAAAAAGGACGGTAATCGTATCTCCTCTATTGAACTATTTCTTATGCTACCTTTTGTTCATATATTTTTTTTAATTGCTTCATTGAATTATATGTATTTGTTATGTAACCATTTTTATTAGACGAGTCTTAATTATATATATATTGTGTGATCATCTATCTATATTTAACCTTTTTCCCTTCGCTATTCTTCCTTACTAACCTGTGTAAATATTTAATATTCCATTGCGGTTGAGTTAATAGTTAATTTTTGTTCATTTAAAATCTCTTTCCAGTTTTATTCATGTTTGTTAATTAAATACGACTCAGTTTCTTTTGTATGCCAACTTGATCTCTTTGATAACGCCTCTTTTGTCCGCCATTAGCTTATCACGTATATCTGATTTAGCTATATATGTTTTAAATAATTTTAAACTGTTTTTAGCGCAAAGCAATTAGAAATGCTTTGCGAAAGATCCTTTTTTTTATTGTACGTTATCGAGAAGATCGAGTTGACAATTTTTAATAAAATTGGGAAAAGATTTAGACCGCAAACCTATTAATCTGTTTTGATTGTCTAATTAGTTTGTTTCAGTAATTTAGGGGAATAGCGGAGGCCATTATATCATTAGTCATATTAGTAAAGTCATTAATTAAACATGATTTAACTATAAAAAGCTTGAGTTTCTTAATTATATTAAATGCTTTATTTTTACTTTTCCATGATCCAGGCACGCATAACGCAAAACACATTTCTTAGTACTTTTACACACATTTAACTATTTAGCTCCTTAGGATTTCCCGTCCATGTCTCTACCGCTGTTGCTAAGCTTTGTGGCCGGTTGAAAAATAATTTATGTGTGGCTCAGATAGTGTTGTTCGGTTCATAATAGCTTCGAGACTAGACGAATAGGGCAGAGGTCCTTAGTATTCTTGATTTAATATCTCGCGTATGGTTGGCCTTGAGGTACTTTCGCCTAGTATTCGAACTGGGTTAAATCAACATACATCATCTGACTGTCACAATATGTATAACTATGATAATGTGGTAAAAAACAAAAAAGTTGGAGGCACAAATAAATATAGATTCACCAACACTAGACAGAACCAATTGTGTAAAAAGTAATTCCAATAGTACAAAAGTAGGAAGAAGAGAAACCAGCCATATTTAGTGTAAAAAGAATGCAATGCATGCATTTATTAAAAAAACTTGAAACAATGTATTTAGAATATAAAGATATGAAATAATTTTAAAAAATCCAATGAAGGTATGAAGAAAAATATGACAGAAGAGATAAAAAATTAAAAAAAAAAAGAATTTAAACAGATGTATCTAAAACATGAAGGAATGCATCAAGAAATAAAATAAAAATTTGAAGGTATGAAAAAAACTATAAAACACCCTTAAGGTGAAAATAGTAAGTTAAATAAATGAACAAGAGCAACAGAAAATGAAGTACTTGGGAAAATGATATGTGGATGTGGAAGGAATTGTTCACAAATCTGTAGAATCATATTAAATAACAAGAAACTGTGCAAATAATAGCCAAAGAGACTGAAAAAGTTGGAAATGAAAGAAGAAGAGAAGAAAGGTGCAAAGCTAATGCAAAATTCCATATTAAAAGAATTAATAGATATCCAAAAAATGATCCAGAAAATGCAGACAGAAGTAATTGGCACTATGAATGATACAAAGATAGATTACACAAAAATAAAAGAGGACAACAGAAATTTGGGCTAGTGAACCAATAAAAGAATACATGAAAAAAAATTAAAACTAAAGATAATGTGGTAAAGCCTATAAATGAAAAAGTATAAAACACTTTAGTATTAGTTTAAGATTACTGTTGGCAGATTGCCATGCTCTTCAGCCAGTGTGCCAAAGAAAAATGGAAAGAAAAAAGTTAGTAAAAGTTCCATTTCAGAATGGGGAGAATATTATGTTTTGGGGTCATCCCAAGTGATATCTTCACCACTAAATAAGTATCTGGAAATAAGTAATACTTAATTAAAAAAATGAAGGCTGGCTCATTATCTGTTGACCATGGATCTGTTAAAAGAAAAATGTTTCTAAAAAAAAGTACACATAATATTAATAAAGGACACATAAAACCAGAAAGTGGCATTAAAAGAACCAAAAAAAAAGAGAATACCAGCTTTCTAAAAAGCAAGAATGACTAATATTGGGGAAAAATAATAATTTAGATATAAGAAAGACATGCAACATAATATCCAGAAGAGATAAAAATGATTTTTACAGAGAATGAAATAAAATGCTATTACAGTATGGGTAGTTATATTTGATTCTGGAGATGTACACAATTTGATCATGTAAGCATAAGCCACTACATTATTGGGTGATATTTGGAAGTTGATATTATTCTGTACTGCTATAACTTATTCATTATTTTTTATTTTTTTAAAACAGTGTACTCACTCATCTGAAAGGCTGGGAAGAAGCAAGGTGCAGTTCAAGAGTTGGCTTAATAATCTCTAAGACTCAAATAGGAACAAGCTTTAATTTTTATATGGTTTACTCACTCACTTGTAGGCTCAAAGAAGTAAGGCATTGTTAGAGTCTTTGTTTACTGTATCAGTCTCTAAGACACAAAAATATATGTGGCTTTATTCTATTGTGTTGTGTTGTGGATAGCTTATCAGAAGTCAATCATGAGTGATCCTTCTAGGGTACTTGCATCATACATATTAAGGTCACATGATGGAATTTGTATGCATTCTAGAATAGAAATTTGATGCATTCTTCATGGTACTTAATGACAAATAAATCTCTGAACATTGCAGACTTATATATCATGTAAACCCCTATAATCAAAGAAATGGATGCAAATTAAAAGAATATTAGTTATCACACAAATGACAAATGGAAAATTGCACTTACCCATTGTCTATTTTTAAAGAGAAGAGATATATAACCATATCAACCTGAGTGCAACCCACATTAGTCAGGGTAAATGCATAATAATAAAAAGAGAAATAAAAATATACAAACTATTTTATCATGTGCCATTGGAATAACTACCTAAAAGAAAGTTAATATATGCATTTGGCAATATTATTAAAATTTATATTGTGAAGGAAAAAATATGCATAAATGTATATATAAGTTAATTAATAAAGATTTGAGCAACAATGTGTGTGTATGTTCGGAGTATATACAGCAAAGTGAAGAAATTTTCCATGAGACTAAAAAAAGAAAGTATTAGTGTAAATTTGAATCATATTGTATATTTGTACACACATTTTACGCATAATGTTATCGACCATTTAGTCTGTAATATGAGAGGAGAAATATAATAATGAAGGAGATTGCAGAAGAATTTAAAAAAAAAGATACTTTTGTTTGCAAGTCAATTTGCATTTGCGACTCAAGTTTAAAATATGTAGTTGTAAATTTTAAGACATTTCAAAGATGTTTTTGGTTATATCTGTTCTGAATCAATTTGTAAATAAAATCTTGCCAATGCTTATAGTAAATTAAATGATTTCAAATCTAAAATCAAAAATTATAAATTAATGAGATTTGCGAAATTAGAAATAAAAAAAAGTCGGCAAAGCATTAAAACAGGGTAGATAAAGAACATAAAACAAACAGCTATTTCTTTTCTTTTATTATATTATAAAATAGTACACAAGTTTGCCCCCCCCCCCCATATATTTTAGAAGAGAACAATGGAATATTTTTGCTTGGGGGTCCAAGATTTTAGAATGGTCTACATCAGTGGTCTTCAACCTTTTCACACCTGCGGTTCGGTAAAAATAAGGATAAGGTTCCACGGACAAGCAAAAATAAGGATAAGATTTCGCACACCGGCCGAAGTCTATAGATAAATTTTCTTAAAGATAAGCATAATTGTTATAACTGATCAAAACAACAATGTTAAATACATAAGATAAAGTTATATATATATATATGGAGTTTATATAATAAAAAACTTTTTTTTAAATTTTTTTTAGAAAGTAATAAAAAAATTAATTCTACCCTTCCCCCCATAAACATCTGTGATAACTAGAAAAACAAATTAATTTATGAATGATTGATTAGATTTTGTTTTCGTTCTGTTTCTTTTTTTTTTAATTGAGTAAAAATGAGATGAAAAAATAAATAAAAATTGGCTATATTAATTAAAAGTTTAAACTCTTATTATTTATTATTACAAACTTTTTACTGCCCGTCTAGCATGCGGACCTGCAGAAAAGTTCCGTGGCCCATGGACAAAGGGTTGAAGAACCCTGGTCTACATTATGGTTCAATTGCTGATAGATAATGAAAATATATGTGAATAGTCTACATAATGGTTCAATTGATGGCAAGTGATATAGACAGGAGATAGAAAGATAACAAAAAGGTATAAAAAGAGATAAATAATATTTATTTTCAAAGCGCAGATGATTTGAAATTAACTTACGAGAGAGTGCAAGTCTCTCAGCGCTTGTGATTATTAATAGCCAATCAGATCGTAAATACTGGGACAACGATTTAACAAGAAAAGAGTGGTAACCACTCTTAACTTTACTTGTCTGTCTATATATCCAAGCCAGTCCAAAGTACTTATATCTGAATCTAAAGATTTCATGCTGTATGTTTGTAATTTGAAGTCAGTGAGTAGTGTGTGAAGGTATTTAATATTCACACTTTCAGATATAAGTACTTTGGACTGGCTTGGATATATAGACAGACAAGTAAAGTTAAGAGTGGTTACCACTCTTTTCTTGTTAAAT
Source organism: Epiperipatus broadwayi (assembly GCA_028023455.1). Lineage (NCBI taxonomy): Eukaryota > Metazoa > Onychophora > Udeonychophora > Euonychophora > Peripatidae > Epiperipatus > Epiperipatus broadwayi. The sequence goes on from JAQFVV010001548.1 coordinate 16,309, forward strand.
CGTTGTCCCAGTATTTACGATCTGATTGGCTATTAATAATCACAAGCGCTGAGAGACTTGCACTCTCTCGTAAGTTAATTTCAAAAAGAGATAAATAAAAATTCACCATAGGAAATCTTTCATTATTGATGTGGAGAACACTAGTTTAGAAAGCTGTAAGTATTGAGATAAGCAGTGCAGGAAAAGAAACTTTTCAGCCAATTAAGATTGCATTGACTATAGCTGAGGCTATAATAATATTTTCCTATAGTAGTGAATTATTTTCTATGCAAAGCTAGGTAAAAATAAGTAGCTCGTCAGTCATAAGACCCTGAGTATGCAGTCCAATCTAGTAAATAAAGTTGAACTCTATGGAACTAGAATGCTACAGTCTCTAAGATGCCAATAAAAAAAAAGGAATTATGTTATTAAATTGCTGAAGTCTTATTGATATCTACATGCTATAAATTACCATGTTGCAGTAATAACAATTCAAATCTCCAGCATGTGAGAAGAAGAAATGTACTTATTATGTGAATTTAAAAATATGACCATAATTACAAAAAAAGAAAATGACATATGAAAACCCATGATTTAGGACTTTTAGATATTTTGGTTGGTAACATATTTATATTACTATATTAGAACGGTAGGTCTTTGATTTGAATTCTGAAAATATATTAACTGTTGCAATATGTTATATTTTATATCTGTAGTTGAAATCATTAGTATAAACTTAAAACTGGAAATATATTAACTGTTATGATCTGTTATATTTTGTATTTGCAGTTGAAGTCGCTAGTATAGACTTAAAACTGCAATATGTTTCATTTTATGTCTGCATTTGGAATCATGAGTATAGATTTAAAAACTGAAAATATATTAATTGTTATGACATGTTTCATTTTATATCTGCATTTGCAAATCATTATTACATAGATGTAACCAGTTTATATATGTTTATGAACTTTGTTAATACATTCTTAAATTATTGTTTTTCAATCCATTTGTTTGTTAATAATTCCATTAAACTTTATAATGTCAACACACATGGTAGTTATAAATCATCCACAATTCTGAGACATCATTCAAACCACTGGAGTAATCACAGTAATATTTGGCAACTCTGAAGATGTTATTTCATTAGTATTCTCAGTAAACTTTCTCTGATGAGGAGGTTTGGTTCCTGGAGTTTCCTTATTTCTTGATTGAAACCTGAAACAAATAAACTACTTTTAACAGTATTTACAATTAGAAATCCCAATCATCATCATCACATTGTTTAATATATTTATATTTGTTTAAACCAGAATTTAAGATTCATGGAGGCATGCAGTAGGATATTCTTACATTTATCATATATATATATATATATATATATATATATATATATATATATATATATATATATATATATATATATATATTAAACAATTAAATCATCCCACATGATTAAGAAATCCAGTACTGCCCTCTGTGAACTAATATATAAATACACTAGAGTTCGTATTTCAAAATAGCCAGGTCAAAATGGTATCCACTTTGACCTGTCTGCTATCAGATGTTATATATTGAAATACGAACAAACTCAAACAAAGAAGGATTTCTTAATCATGTGGGATGATTTAATTGTTTAATATTTGTATATTTATTTCAGTATAGCGTTATGCACTGGGATTATTTTATATATATATATTATATATATATATATATATATATATATATATTATGTATCATTGGTTCCTAGTTCAAGCCCATACTACTGTGTAATTCACCATTACTATATATACATATTACAATAATGTGATAAAAGTTATTCAGCTGTCAATGTCAGCATGGAAATTGAAGTATTTGATACTTCTAGCTCAACTGAAGAACAAAGGTTGCTTGCAAAATGCATTCAGAGTGAGAAAAAGTAATATGCCAAAATTATGGCAACACTTCCAAAGACTCTATAAACATTTTAGGTCTCATGAAACCATGATCATCAAGTAACTATATTTTTTGATGTTTTGTATCAACAAACATTTTAAAATTGTTAAACTTTTGTATTTTAAATACCAATATGATTATATTTTACTATGAATTCAGCCAAAGAAAGAAAACAAATATTCTCAAAAAATAATCTGATTTTTTTTTAAATGAACCCAAATCACAATACATATCTTAAGAGAATTCCAAGATAAAGTAAAACGACTAGTTTAAAAATTCATAAACTGAAAATTTTAGTATCTATAATAGATATCAAAATTGGAATATCCTAATCTAGGATCTGTCCACAATTCTAAGCTTTTAAGCAAATATGTAATTTTGATAATTTTTACATTTATCTCCTAACTATAACAAAGTCAGCAAGTTGCTATTGTTTTGATATTGGCATTTAATTTCTTTTATATCAAATATTTTGTCAAAACAAAGTGTCATATTAATAAATTCATGTGTTGAACAGAAATTTTATAAAGTGTATTGTTCAAATTCAAAGAATTATGATTGTTCTTATTTACAAAAACTTTTCGCCACACTTATCATTTCTATAAATCCAATAATAAATATTTGTTCATCAGCTTTCCTAAACTTTCTGAGTCTCATGTTAGAACTTAAACAAACTTACAAAATAAATGCAGGATTTTAAGATAAAGCTATAAAACATTCGCCATATCAAAAAAATAGTTTATATAATAGCTTCTTTGTTCATTTTGTCATTGTATATATTGAAATTCTAAAAATAAAAGATACAAATTTAGATATCCCAACAATATCAAGTTCTTTCAGTTGATAATTAGCCCTCCTACAAAATCTTTTAATTGTGTATTTATTCAATTAAATAATTAACTTCAATAAAAACAGCGCTCTATTGTGTTCAGCTACTTCAATAATTTACACCAGCTAAATTTATATTTTTAATATACTTATATTTAGGGGGGGGGGGGATAAAATATTTATCTTTTTACTATCATCTTGATTTCTCTTATCTAAAGAAGTAATCTGGGGGTCAGACTGTTCTAATTAGATTTTGGAAGTATAATTATTTTAAGCTACCTTTTATAATTCTTTTCACATTTGTATGTGCGTAGTGGAGAAGATAAATATTTAATTAGAACTTTATAAGCGTAAGATCATTTAATTAATAAAACTGTTACATCAAATATAATTTCAAAATGATACATTAATAATTGTATAGCTTTGTATAAAATCACAATTCATTCATAGTAATCTGCTAAATTTGTTCAATCATTGTTTTCTAAAACCAAAATATATTGCATTAGCACAAAGGGGGGTGGGGGTGGAAATGGTAGTCGCAATTGCTCTGAGATTAATTAAATCACAAAAATGCAATTATATACAATATCCCATTGTCACGTTTAGTACAAAGGGCTAGCTATCTTGGATAGAAGTTGGTGGTCGAGAAGTCAGCGCGACCGCCTTGCACTTGCAGGCAGTTGCCTGGGTTGCGGGTTCGCGTCCCGGCCGATGCTATGACACTTAAAAAAAAATATGGAAAAAAAACCGGTGAGATTGAGATAATATGTAGGTGAGTAGACAGAAAAAACTCTGTACCAGAAATAATATTTAGATCTTCATAATCTAGGGTAGTTTCTGCTTTACAGCATTAATAACTTTAATGGGACGCTGTTTAATTATTTTTCGCAGTAATTCTTATAAGTGAAGTCTTTCCATAACTTGTTAATTATGAATAACATCAGTAGTCTGACTTCAGTAACTAACATATATGTGTATAAGTTTGGATAAAAATTAAATATCTTCTTATGTTTGATCACCTTCAGGCAAGATTATTTTAAAACATAAAATATTACTTAGTTTTATTGAAATATTTGTTTAAACGAAAAGATTATAGTTTTTAAGAGATCCGAATTTTAAAAAGAAAAAAAATCTTCAAATCATTTCTGCTTTTAAGCTGGAGAAAAGTTTAGTTAACGATAAAAGTGAAAAATATATTTTCAGAAGTATTTATAAAATTATTCACTTAATTTATTTGAAATAATCTGAGAGGCGGTTTTTGACAATTAAAGGTAGGTTAAAAATTGGGTGTAATACTTTTTGCTTAGAAAAATATAGGGTATTTCTTTTTTTTGCTCTTGTTTTAGGATATATTATTTTGAAGTATATTATTTAAAAATGGCATGTACTGTAACAAAGAATAATCTTTCATTTCTAAATTTACTTTCGACTCTGCAATCACGATTGGAAAAAGTTAAACAAATATGTTCTTTTGAACAAAATGTAGGCAATATATATATATATATATTACTTATTAAAAAAATATAATCGCAATAATAACACAATAGATATTCTCGCTGATTTATAGAAGTAAATGTTTATTTAAAAAGTCGGTCCCTGCAATTTAATATTTTAAGAAAATGTAAAAGACAATTACGATAGACTTGGGAAATTTCATTTCAGTTAAATATAGTGTTCTTTATTTTAAGCCAATAAATCTTTATACATGAGTAATATTAAAGTGTAAATACCGTATCCAATTTATTCAAAAACTTAAAAATATTACACCCCAAGACTTTAAATAAAATTATATCATGGTAAAGACCAAAACAATTTTCCAAAAAGTGTTAAAGAAGATATTATATCATAAAAATCTATATCACGTCATTCAAGATGCACTGTAAAAAAGTGTTAAAATTGAAGGACTTATTAAATTAAAAAAAGTATTTATTCTATATATATATTTACAAACGCATGGAAGTTAGGCATGAAAAAAAAACTTCATGTTGGAGAAATATTACTAAATTCAGTTACTATGTTTTAAATCATTACTACCATCCTGTATGATTATGAATAACAAGTTTCTACTCTCCTATGTTGGATATCTATATTGAATAAACATGTTGATTGGCTAAAATTCTCAATATTTACCAGATACGATCATCTGTATAATTAAAACAATAATATTTGATCTTAAACTTAAATTGTATTCACATATATAAATTATTATCTCCAGAAGACCTGCTTGAAGATTCTTTAGTTATCAAATATTTAAATAATATTTCTTTATATAAGATCCTATATAAAATAGACAAATAGAACTCTCCCTTTTTAGTAATAATTTCATCTCTTTTTCTTATTCCAGAAATAAGTTTCCTACCAATACCAAGTTATAGCTTTACACTCTTGAGCCTTTTATTCTTTTCCATAACTTTTCTTATTAATATTACAATTATACTTTCTTATATCGTTATCAACTCTTTTTCACACCATTTTACAAATGTTTAGATATCCAATTTTTTTAATGCATTTTTTTTATGTATTTTCATATTCTTTCTTTAATACATTGTACAGGCTTAAACCTGCATTGGGTCAGCAATATGAGATGGCACTGAGAGTGATGGGTCATGTAAAAGTCTAAGTTCGAATCCTGCATATATTACATATTCTTTCTTTATAAATTGTCTTGTCTCAGTAGAAATTTTAATGGTCAATTGCTTTGTTGCAATTTTTAAAAAGAGTGTCAGTTATCTTTCTATTGATTTCATTGTTCAAAATGTGTTACTATTTGAAAACAATTTCCAAGTTATAACTTAAATTCATTAGATTCTTTCTGAAGATTAGAAATATCAATTGAGAATACTGTTTTTTTTTGATAATTTTTGAATCTCTAGTTTTGCACTAACACACACACATATATATTTTACATTTCACTAATTGATGATCATTTCTTTTGTTAAATTTATTAAAAACATTAAAATCTAGAAATACATATTTTCTGTTAGTGAAAATATAATCCAATTCTGATTTGAAAGCTTCCATATTCATTTTCATTTAACATTTTTCTCCCCCCCCAAAAAAAATCATAATATAATTTTTTTTTTTTCTACAAACTCCACAAATCTACATCCTCTTTCATTTCTGTCACCATAACAATATTTACCTATGACATTTTTATCTTTCAATTATTTACCAATTTTAGTCTGCCATACTAATTTTAAAATGTTGTTTGGTTTGATCAAAAGCTTTTTGTATATTCATATATAAAAGTCCTCAAAAGGAAAACTTGTTGGAGCATAGACCTGAATTGTCTGGATTTGGTATCTACTATTAAATTGAATAAAAATTTTGCCACTCTCTCCCTTTTACCTCATCAATCTTCACATTGTTATTTCTTTCACTTTTTATTAATAATGAATCCTACTCCACTTATACTTTCAATGTTTGTGCTTTTATAATACTCTATATGCTCACAATTTAAATCAATTGTCTTTACCTTTGTTCTAATATCACAAAGTCCAATAATATCCCATTTAAGTTAGACAATTTTTCTTTCAATTCTTGTAATCATTCTTCACTTGATCTACATTTGTAAGCAACCAAATAAAATGTCACCATCAAATGCAGCCTGGATTCACAGTCAGGAGATTCTTAGCACCATTAGTTTACAGCCACTACCTGCTATTTTGACTGACAACTTTAGAAAAAGCACCATAATTTAATTTTGTCTATCATGGTTATAATTATATGTTAGAAAAAAAGTTCATTGACACACACATTCATTCTGCCTCCAAGAAACTCAACTGACAATTCAATTAAGAGCTATCTGAAAACTGAAAGAAAAGACTACAATGTTTCTTGATTTTAAACTCAGAGGCAAAAAATCACTAAATGCATCACATTATCTAATGTATGTTAGTGAATATCTCATTCATACTTGTATCATATATAAATAATCACACAGTAATACCAGATGCAACAACAAATAGAATGTATGGAGTGGATATTAGGAATTTCCTGCTCAGTTTCTTTAAGGCTTTAAAGAGAAATCTAAGTGCCTCCTTTGAGTTAACAACAAACTTTATTTATATATATATATATATTATAACAATCCAGAGATAGTGAGACTTAACATAATCTACACTACAGGGCGCCACTAAGCATTTGAACCTAGAAAATTTATAAAGTAGGCAGATACGTAAGTCCAAAAAAAAAATTTTTTTTATATTTTATATATTTTGATTCAGGTCGTTAGCCCATTGTCACTAGCTCAGTGGAATAGCAGAGATTTATATTTTATAATAAATTCTTATCTAAGAATATATAAAAAAAGAATAAAATAAGCCACTGCCAGTAATTATACACACAAACATTTATTTACGCCCATATATAATATTTAAAATTATTTTAGTATCAGTTTACATTTTAAAATTTAACTTATATTTTTAACTTTGATTTTAATTTACATTTTAATTTTTATAAATTTACATTTTAATTTTTATAAGTTTGCACAGATGAATTTATAAAAGTTTGTGTTATAATGTTGAGTATCGATTGGCTGCATAGATTCCACGGTTAAAAACATCTCGAAATAAACATAACCGATCAAAATACAAAGTCATTGATACTGTCAATTGCAGAGGGAATACAAGAAACTCAATGGCATTCATCATAAGATACCACATTGACATTGATGACTTACATATTCTAACCGAATATGAAAACCACAACATAATTAACCGCTAACGAATCCATGCAACATCCATACCCAACTTAAATTTAATGCATTTTTATTTAGAGTGTCGAGTATAATAGACTACATAGATTTGCATTTGAAAGAAAATATTCTATCCTTATTTAACCTTAGGCCAAAAGTTCACAGTCAAACCAACGTCAATCCATCTGATATATCGATGCATTCAATGTATCACGAATACGGCAGCACAAAAGGTTAAGAGAAGAAATTGCCTCTCATCAGATAGAAATACCACATCTATCTGATGAGAAGAGAAATAAAAAAAACTCCATAGGAAAGGACTGCGGTCATTTTGCCGACTTACAATTGCATTCCATAGGCAAAAAGGAAGTGTGCGGCATATAAAATGATTCTGCCTGTAGCGAATCTCATACTACATCTACTAATTACACCAATATACACCAATATATCCAATCCATTGACCTAATTTAACTACGAAACAAATAACCTAAGATTACCCTCTCCTAATATAACTTTACAAATCTATATAGCCATTCACACCTGACTTAAGTTTAACATTTCTATAATTTAATTTAACGAAAAACAAAAATCACAAATAAAACTTAAAAGAACGAAATAAATAAATAAATAAATAAATGAAAATGATTAAAAAAAATACATCAATAAAAAGAATTAATAAGGAATTTAGTTTGGTCAGATAGGATTCTATTTCTATTTTTTTAAAATACTGGAAAAGTTTATATTTTAAAGTTCTTAGTGTTTTCAAATTAATATTCATTTAAGTTCATAACATGCATAGGATTTTAGAAATGTTCATTAGTTATCCATTGCTTGCCGTTTGGAATCCAGCATTAAAATCCCTCGATGATCATGTAGTCCTCAATATAGGAAAAGCGATGTTTCATTTTCTTTTTTTTATAACAACTGAAGGAATTGAAAGTGCGTCTTTCAATCCCTTCACTTCCAACTCTCCAACTTAACACATCTCCATCTTCTCTTAAATTTTCTTTACTCACTAAAAATTTTATTATCAAACTTTTTCTTTTATATGTAACTTTAGGATCCAATGGACATTACATCATCAATGATGATGATCCTTCCATTGAGGTCTGATTCCCCAATGGATCTCTTTCATTGGCCATTAGTTTCTATTGTTTTTCTATCTGACCATTGCTTATACATTTAAATGCCCAAGGGCTAGTTCACTTTGACTAATTAAAATAATCATTTCCATTTTTTCAATAACATTAATTAATTTGTTTTGTACAAACTTAAATATATTTTTATCTTTAAATCTTTTTAAGTTTCTGCTTTTAAAATCCTTTTTCTATTTTTAATAAAGTTTTTTTAATAATTTTTTTCATCTGTGCGATTTTATATATATATGAGTTTAGTATAGAATTTTAATTTTCAATTTTTAATTTTTAATAAAAAAGTTTTATTTGCGAACTTTTATTTTTTAATGTTTACTAATAAAAAAAAATGCAACATTGTATGTGCCCGTTACAATATATATATATATATATATATAATCTCGGCCTCAGGCTGGCCTTTGAGCATTTCATCATCAGATTTTCAATTGGATGGATGGTTGAAGAGTTGGAGTGTGTAGTAGATTGAAGCCTATCCATTAAAGTAGGAAGATTGTCTATCTTAATATATATCTGAGCATTTATAGTATATATGTGTGGGAGATGATAATCTGGACCAACTCATGATTTCTGGTTTAGCATGAAATACGTATATTGGTCATTATTTATCTTTTCAGCATATATGTGCTTGAGTGTATCGGAGTTATTAGATAGAGTGGAGAGTGGTGGGTCATGTAAAAGTTTGTGCTCATATATTCTATATATTACATATATAGAGACAGGTATATAACAAGCCTGTGTTTCAGTTATATATATATATATATATATATATATATATATGTATGATAAACAAAAACAAGTTAAAATTTTTTTAACCTGCCTATAGCTTGCATTTTATGATCACAGATGGAGCTCTACCAATAGCCCACTCAAGCTCGTTTACAAAAAATGCTGAGAGAGAATCAAAAATTTAATATCTTTTTCAAATTGTCCCCAACCTTTAAACCATGGTTTCAAGCTAATTGGATTTCATCAGTAAAGGGTAGGAGAACTAGAAACTATATCTAAATCCCAACTCTATTGAACAGCACTTATGTAAGCTGTTCCTATAAGCTTGAAAGCACGAATTTTTCAGACACATAAATATCTTAAAATCTAGCTAAACAAACTATATAGCTATATGGGTCCAAAATCAGTTCAGTTTCACCACATAGTTAAAAGGTTCTGCAATCTATATCATTGCTAAAACCTTGAAAGGTACATTTATGATAAACAAAAACAAGTTAAAATTTTTTTAACCTGCCTTTAGCTTGCATTTTATGATCATTAATGGAGCTCTACCAATAGCCTACTCAAGCTTGTTTACAAAAAATGCTGAGAGAGAATCGGAAATTCAAAATCTCTTTCAAATTGTCCCCAACCTTTATATATATATGAATGATGTGTGTAGGCTGAAAAGTACTGCTCACTTGTAGTTTAATGTACAATATGTATTTTATTCTAATTACTATTTATCAACTAAATGTAGCTATTATGCAAGGAAAACATGGAACATAATATGATATAGTTCATAAGCTTCATATGCCTATGTTTTAACAATATTTTATGCTAGCACTTTAAAGCAGATATGATATTATCTCATTACTGTTTAGAAATTTTATTTTTATTTTCTTAAAGTCATAAATATTTTTTTCTTCAGAATTGCTTTGGTAACATTGAGAGGAATATTTTGATTAATATTATATAACTGTTAAGATGATTTTTATGATTTTTAATCTAATAAATTTCAATTTGTCTTTAATTATAATAAAGGGAGAGGTCTACTGATAAATTGTTTTGATGAAAGAATAATCTACTTCTTTTTTTAATAACTTTAGCAAATCATTATTATACAAAAGATACCAGTAAACAAACATGACTTTCTCTTTATTAGTAAATTATAAAGACAAAACACAAACTTAAGCAATGATTATTGTCTATATGTTATAGCATTTTTATGCAGAACTCCTCATCTGATGAAAAAGCTTGTTGTTATAACACAAATAGATTGTAAATAAAAAAAATTTTAAATGAAATTTATACAAATGAGAAATAATTATAATTTCTTTAATTGAATAGATCTATTTATTATTTCAATAATAATAATAATAATAATAATAACATAATAATAATAATAATAATAATAATAATAATAATAATAATAATAATAATAATAATAATAATAATAATAATAATAATAATAATAATAATAATAATAATAATAATAATAATAATAATAATAATAATAATAATAGCAACAACATTAATAATAATAATAATAATAATAATAATAATAATAATAATAATAATAATTATTATTATTATTATTATTATTATAAAGAAAATGTTTGTTTAATGTGTGTAGGTGTTTAATTTATTCGACAGCCACACAGACATTTTCAAAGCTTTTGCAATTCTGTTGTATTTTAATATTTTGAATAAAGATTGTAATCTTATATTTTAGTAAGTATTATTTAGACATATATATATATATAACAGACTATTTAAAAAAAAACAAATGATAATTATTATCAAATTTTTTTTATTTTTTATTTTTGCCTTTTGTCTCACTCTATAAAATAGAAATTTTTAGTTTCTTGCATCAATATTTTATTTTTTTTTTTTTTTATATATATATATATATATATATATACACACACACACACATAATATATTTTTTTCCAGAAGTCAATATCAATAATCATCAAGTAGGAAAATTTAAAACTACAAATACCTGATCAGATTATTAATATAAATTAAGACATAATATATGAAATTAATCATAAAATTAATTTTGGATGGAGCACTTTCAATAAAAATAATACTGAAAGGAAATTGTGTCCATGTGTTTGGAAAAAAAAAGGTTTTTAATAGATATAATCTAAGATATGGATGCTTAACAGAAGAACATTACTAAGATTTTGAACTACCCAATGAAATGTAGAGAAATATATTTTAGAAGTATCAAGAAAAGCCTAGAAATTAAACACATGGGTGAAAGTAGAAGCAGGTGTTTGGAAAAAAAGATATTTAATAGATATGCTTTACAATTTTATAATTATGAATTTAAGACTTGGATACTTAACAGAAGAGCAATTCAAAGTCTTCAAACTACTGAGTGAAGTGTGGAGAAATGTATTTTAGGAATATCAAGAAGAGATTAAAAATCAAACACATGGGTGAAAGTACAAACATGTATCACTGACAACATCTAAAAAATCAAGATATTGAAATGGGCCCAGCCTGCACATATTGCCAAAAGGGATTATAATACAGGATCAGTTAAAGTTTTAAATTAGATCTCAAAGGATTGTCCAAAATCTATAAAAAAATCACGTATGTGATGGATAGATAAAATAAGGAAGTTAGCTGATGTGTTGTAGAGAAGCTAGAGATTGCAAAATTAAACTAAACATGGATAGACCTTCATATTGCAATGAATCAATAATGGTTGATAATGATGATATTATACATAAATATATCCTGTCTATATTTACAAAAATATATTTAAAAAAATCTGATAGCTTCCTATTAATTACCTATGCTAGCTGGAATAGAACTTTGGGTAATTAAAGCCTTTGGCTAGATCAAAGTGAATATTGTTAAATTTTGAGAGTGATTATTATCAGAAATTTACTATCAATTGATAGCTACAATCTCTGGAATTCAAAACAGAAATATGTGGACTAATTGTGGGAAGGTTAGCTTTTCAAAGTGTTAGTTGACAAAGACTACATGGATTGTCGAAAGCATTCATAATGGATAAAATTTTTAAAGTTATCCTTTACATATATCTAATTTCTGTATTTATAAATATTCAATTATAAGATTATATATATATATATATATATATTAAAACAAAATAAATGTCCGCTAATATTAATAATACAATAATGAAACTTAAATATATTCCAAACAACAGTAAACAATTTATAATATAATATAAATAAAAACTCATAAAGAAATATTTTCGATTATATTCATAATCATTATCAACTCAACTTTCAAAATAGAATCAACTATTACCAACCAGAAACACATAAAGACTACAGTGTTTCCAGTTGGTAATAGTTGATTCCATTTTGAAAGTTGAGTTGATAAGGATTATGAATATAATCGAAAATATTTCTTTATGAGTTTTTATTTATATTATATTATAAATTGTTTACTGTTGTTTGGAATATATTTAAGTTTCATAAATAATATATATATATATATATATATTGAAGCAGTCGGATCTAAGTTCGATCCTAGCTTCATGATCTTTCACATGTAGCCAACTTCAAACCCTTGTACTAACCTTGAATTTCCGATGCAATGGGGCTTTATTCGTTCAATCCACGCTAGTTTCCTTAAAGAAAAACTATTATAAATGTGTGTTAAAATTAACTCATTTGAGATTTAAATTAATCATTTTTACTAATAAATTCATAATAGAATTATTCCTGAATTTATATATATTATAACTGCGTGGATTGTGCATATATATATATTTATAAATATTTAAATGTACATATTCGTTCTAAAGTTTCATTGCGTTGGGAATGTTTATTTTACTTTTAAATAATATGTTAAATTTTTAGTGATTAAAAGCTACATTCTTTCGATAAGCTTTCAGATTTTCCCTTTCCAAAACAATGGTTAAAGTTTTTATTAATTAGAAAAAAGATAAGTATTTAAAATGTAAGGATGGTCCTAATTAAAATCATTTTCTGATTTTAAAAATTCATTTTCTAATTAGAAAATGAATTCAAGTTAATGAGTTTGAAAGCCTTATCGAAGGAATGTATCTAAAAACAACCAGTAAATTTTTGTAAGATTGATTAGGAAAGAAGCGCTAGCCTGAAGGCATCAGATACAGTATAAAGAGCCCAGGAAAAGTTTCCAAGCAGCTATTATTCCTCATTAAGAGAAGCCATATATATTTCATTAGAGAAGAAGCCACCCAGTTAAATTATGAAGTGAAATAGTGTTTCTACCATGGTGGGGGCTTAACTTCAGGAGTCTACAGTTCCTGAAGTCCCCTGAAAATCTTCAATGTGGCTGTAATATAAAAATTCATATACCAATCGTAAGCTGCCGAAACCTTAGAGAAATCCTTCAAAATGTCATTCAAATAATTTTCCAAAATGTGCATCTACGTTTCATCCAACTGGACTCTGCCACGTGTAATTCAAGGAGCCAACCATGAAGAAATGGTAATATCTTTTTTATATGAATCGCTATTTTCTGGCCGGTCTTTGAACTTTATTTTACACTACCTTTAAATTAAGTATTGTTAAAAGCTCTTCTCTTTCCTTGATGTATTAATGCTAGTTTAAATTATGTAGTAATTCTCTATTTTAATCTCTAGTCTTTAAATTTAATGTTTGTTAACTTTCTCTTTTCTTACGATGGTGCTTCATTTATTATATTATATATATTTATCATGTGATTTATTAATGTTGTTTATTTTTAATTATATGCTAGTAAAACTTCAACTTGATAATAATTTCCTTCGTTGCGTTTGCCTTGTTAAATAATATATTAATTTTTATAGTAATTCTTACCCACTAGAACTCATTGGATACAGTTCTATTAATTATCGAGTTGAAGGATTTATACAATTTTTGCTATTTTTATTAATAGCTAATAACAACAAATTATTAGCTCAATTTTTAACCTATGCTCCTGGCCACTTTACTGAGTTTATAATATTCATTTATCCACATTAATAATATTAAAATGTTTTGCTAAAGATTGATAAAGGGAATAAAATGAACATATTCTAATTTAAATTTGTATTTCTGTATTAATATTCAGAGAGAGCATGATGTTTGGGGCATGATTAATATGATTCTATAATTGCATTAAGTACTTTTTAGTTAAAGCTCGTTTGACTTTAATTCAACTTGGTCAGGTCATCACGTAGAGCATTCTTTATATAAAATGGGTTTTATTAATTAAAAGATGATTACCAAGTCATCATTTTTCCGAACATTGCTGACGCAAGCCATCTCCTGCTTCACAGGCTTGTCCTCGGTGATATTACTGTTCATTAAATTACATAGGAAGAAAGTACTTCCTCACTTGCTCATTTTACATTTGGAACACCAAAGGTTCGATGCTATGACCCAACCTGGTTTTCCATGTTCTATGGATCCTTCATATAGGGCATCAAAGACTTGTCAAATACAAGCCGCCCTGCTATTTTCTCAAATCACAGACAAGCCATTATTTTTCATATTTATTCTTATAGCTCATAAGTCGTCAGTACTGTTTATTTCTCAATTTTAGTAAAGCCCACTCTCATGCTCGTAAATTGTGATGAATTGATTTTATTAAAGTTGAACAAATTCATATTTATTTATAATTAAGTAAGTTTTCTATTAAATAATAAAGTTATGCCCTAAATACGTATCTTGCTCTTTGTGAATTGATTTACGAATGTGAAAATAAATCTCACATTCTTTCTTTTAGAATTTGAATCATAATTTCTGTCACAGCCAAATACCTTTATCTACCTTTACTTCCTCATTGGGGCATATATATATATATATATATATATATATATATATATATATATATATATATATATATATATATATATATATATATATATATATATATATATATATATATATATATATATATCTCCTAGAATATTGCATAATCGTATTGGCATATAATAAGGACTGCCATTCTTATTGTAAATATAAATTCCGTTTAAAAACTAGAGGTAATCTATATAATCATAATATAAAAGTTGAACAAAATTGTTATTATTATTAAACACTATTAACACATTTGGTTTTTAACTTTCTTTCTTATTCAATAAGTATTTTAATATTAATGCTAACTGTCTGTATTGGCAACCTGAACATATATATAGGTTAGAATATATATATATATATATATATATATATGAGTTGACTTATAAAGATTCTTAATTATTTTATTATACTTTATTGGAATTAAATCAGGGGTCTCATTAATCATCATCATCCGTTGAGCTAGTTCCTTGGCGCATAGTCATGTACCGTCAATATATGTCATCCATTGATTTGATCTGAGCTCGTGAGTTGGGTTTGAATTCAGCTTGGTTCAGCTGAGTTTGGATTCGACTTTGAGTTTGGGTTTGTTGATGTGTTGGCTTCTTTTTGGCTGGTACAATATATATATATATATATGTAAATTTATAAATAAATATTTGAAAATACTGTACTTAATAATTTATAAAAAATATATGTATAACCATCACTTAGAAGCGCTTTCAACTAACTTGTAGCTTTGTCAACTATCACTTTTAAAAGCTTTGTCAACTACCACTTTTAAAAGCGCTTCTAAGTGATGGTTATATATATATTTTTTATAAACTATTAAGTACTGTATTGTCAAATATTTATTTATAAATTTACCGTATATTATTTTGAAGAAATACAGACATCGATTTGTAATATTATATATATATATATATATATATTGTAACTGATGGAATTTGATCAATGCCAGGGATGGTTAGGATGATCAATCTGATCTGATAAAAAATCTAAAATCTAATTTAATCTAATCTAGTCTAGCTCAATCGGGTCGCCATTATGCAATAAACCATCATAAAGCACTAATAATCTCTATAAAGTTGAATTTATTTAAGCTATATGTGAAACGAAAGAATAATGAGATTATCTGCTCCAGACATCAACAAATCCATTAAAATTACAACATAAACTGCAATGAGCAGTGAAACCGTCTATTATTGCTCTAGACAACAATATATGATTAGGCTAACTACTTGATTAGCAATCTAATGAAAATCAAATCCAATTAATAACTAAAGCAGATTCGAATATATATTTTATTAACCTATTATTATTGTAGGAATTTAAATCTACTTCATTATTTAATGATGCTGCATTTTATTTTAACGGATAAGCTTCTAAACACCTATAATTGTATTTTACAAAACATTTTAAATATAGACACTATTTTGAAAGGTTGAAACAAAATAATAGTTGACTTAAACGTATACCTAGTTTAACAAAACGCTAAACAGAAAGTATAAACATTCGTTCTTATCTTTCAACAAGCGATACGCAATTCTTTCTACTTTAATATTTAATTAATAATTTCCTATTGAAATCAACCAGTTTTTATATCATTTTATAAACACTTTGAAAATTTATGCACTCCTTTAAATGTTTAAACAAATTAATCTATGTCTAGTTTATTAAGAAGCTATAAAGTAATATTTAAATAATTTATTCATATCTTCCCATAAAGCGATACTCAATTATTGCTTCGTTTATGTGTTAAAATAGAATACTTCACTAGAATTTATTATCAACACTCTATTAGCTCATTTCTAACTCTACAATGTCCAAACACATTACATAAAAGATATATTAAGTTTCTATTGGATGTTTATTCACCTATGGGTATTAATATTATTTATTTGAATCTTTCAACAATTGAATATAAAATTGGTTGGTAATAATTAAAATTTGATTATAATTTAGATTCATCCCAATCTAAAGATAATATTCAAGTAAACTATTCAACAAAGTTTGTATCTTTTATTTTAGAGATGTAAAAAAAAATATATATCTAAGACGAGTTATTCTGAACCAATGATAAAGTACAATCTATTTAGATTTTTATGACAGAATCAGACAAACATAGAAATGATTGATTTGTAATATTAACTAAAATAAAATATAACACATAGTATTTGAATGCAGAGATAAATATAAAATTCGTATGGGAATAAAATAAAATGTTAATATACAAAACATACCATATCTTATATTCTAGTTCACTTACCAAGCCGAATTTGAACCTCATCATTTAAATAGCTAAGTTATCTTATTCAATCCAAATAATAAAAAAATAATAATGGAGTCTGGTCATTTGAATCACTCAATTTATTTGATTATATAAAAGAAAATTGGCGAGATTAATAACAAAATACATCGGAAATTAATTTATATTTCAGATTGATTGAATGAATAAAAAATGATTAAATTACTATGTGTATCTCTAAATGTGTTGTGAAAACAATAACGACATAAAAAAAATGAATGAATGAATGGAGAGGCTTTTGGATATTTTACTGAAAAATTTATATATAACAGATACCAAAGATATGAAATAGGATGAGATCAAAGTCTATTTGTTTATCAAAATAATAACCGATAAATGAATATGAAATAATATGATATATTTGAATCTCTCCGATCATTTCCATTTAATAAATTATATTACTCTTAAAGATAATTTAAATAAAATACAAATCATCCTTTTTAAATACATGTAAAAAAATTAATATGCGCACATTTTTATATATAAAAATAAATCATATCAAATATAAGAGTGTCCATTTTCACTATTTATTTATCCATTGACTTATCCTCAGTTTTTATAACGCAAAGAGAAGTTTATTTCTCAGAAATAATAATTCGAACTTTATAATGCTTCACAAACAGTCCTTTTCCTTTCCAAAGAGGAGAGTGCGATTTAATGAGCCCTTTTTTTTATGATGCAAATTAATCCAGTTGATCATGGGTTCCTTAGCTCGTGACACGATATTTATCCAAATCCAATGGTGGTTATACACCGAACTTTAAACCAGAAATATCTTTGTTTTTAAAACTAAAATAGCCGATTTTATATAAAGCATTTTTTTTTTTTATAGGTTGCCTTTTTTTACATTTTGTTCCCGTTTCCCTTGGAAATCCTTCACAACTGCCCTTCAATTGATTGAACGGGCAGATAATTTAAGTTTATTTTTTCATGTTTTATGGTTTAACAGTTAAAAAAAATATTGAAGAACTTTTATTTGTAAGAACCTAGAAAATCTGTCCATTCGTGGCAATCACAAAAATATGATAGCCTCCTCTTATAGTCTGTTGGCTGCTATTTATGTGTTCTCTTTCTAACGTTCTGGTATCATAACAACCATTGGAATATACTCAAATAAAGCTCAAGCTGAACAATTTTTTTTACAGCAGTTTTCGTGTGGTTTGTAATGTAAGTTTGGAGAAAAGATACATGGAAATTAAATGCAAATTCGATTAGATTTTTCCCATTATTTGTAAACCAACATACAAAATTGATATTACAACCTTTATTCACTTTATAAACACAAATAATTTACACACATATATTTTTTTAATAATAATATTTTTTTTAATTAATTTATAAACAAATATACATAACATAAAAACATTGAATTATATGTAATAATGTTACTATGGTGACTGCATTAATATACATGAAATATGTAAAAATATCGATCCTATTTAAGTAAACTTATATTGTACTGAATTGTTTTCAAAATTTATTTATTTACCTATATGTTTTTCCTGAGTTTGATTATAGCGAATTTAGTATTTTAAAGCAAGAAACAACAGTAAACAATACTATCTAAAAGCTTTAGGTTGCTATGGTGATAAATTTAAATCTATATTTCCAAGATCTTCCATTATCTATCTATTGAGCAAAAGAAAAACCAAACAAGATCAACAAACTTCTTTATTTTTTTTTAAAATACCTTGATCATTAATCTGAATATTCACAATATATATATATATGAAAAATAAAAACAAGTTAGTCACGTAACCTGCTATCACTTGTTATTTATGATCAATAGATGGCGTCTTTACCAAAATCGCCGAAACAAGTGTAAAATATTTTTACATAAACGCAAAAGGAGTCAGAATTAACTACCTTTTTCATTTTGCTCACCTCCAGATCAGCTGATTTCAAGCTGGTTTGCTTTCGTCAGTGGAAGGATAGAGCTATAGAAACTAGGTCTAAAGACTGACTCTCAAGCGCCTATGCAAAACGTTTATATCAGTTTGCAAGCGTGAATTTTTCAGACCGGTAAAGTCTTCAAACTCAGCCTAGCAAGCTAGATATCTATATGGGTCTGATCTCAGTTCAGTTTCACCACATAGTCAAAGTCTCTGCAATCTATATCATTGCAAGAAAACTTTAAAGGTACATTTATGAAAAATAAAAACAAGTTAGTCACGTAACCTGCTATCACTTGTTATTTATGATCAATAGATGGCGTCTTTACCAGAACCGCCAAACAAGTGTAAAATATTTTTACATAAACGCTAAAGGAGTCAGAATTAACTACCTCTTTCATTTTGCTCACCTCCAGATCAGCTGATTTCAAGCTGGTTTGCTTTCGGTGAGTGGAAGGATAGAGCTATAGAAACTAGGTCTAAAGACTGACTCTCAAGCTCTATGCAAAACGTTTATATCA
This sequence comes from Epiperipatus broadwayi, assembly GCA_028023455.1. Lineage (NCBI taxonomy): Eukaryota > Metazoa > Onychophora > Udeonychophora > Euonychophora > Peripatidae > Epiperipatus > Epiperipatus broadwayi. The sequence goes on from JAQFVV010001548.1 coordinate 36,125, forward strand.
GTTTGCAAGCGTGAATTTTTCAGACCGGTAAAGTCTTCAAACTCAGCCTAGCAAGCTAGATATCTATATGGGTCTGATCTCAGTTCAGTTTCACCACATAGTCAAAGTCTCTGCAATATATATCATTGCTAGGCTGAGTTTGAAGACTTTACCGGTCTGAAAAATTCACGCTTGCAAACTGATATAAACGTTTTGCATAGGCGCTTGAGAGTCAGTCTTTAGACCTAGTTTCTATAGCTCTATCCTTCCACTGACGAAAGCAAACCAGCTTGAAATCAGCTGATCTGGAGGTGAGAAAAATGAAAGAGGTAGTTAATTCTGACTCCTTTTGCGTTTATGTAAAAATATTTTACACTTGTTTCGGAGGTTTTGGTAAAGACGCCATCTATTGATCATAAATAACAAGTGATAGCAGGTTACGTGACTAACTTGTTTTTATTTTTCATAAATGTACCTTTAAAGTTTTCTTGCAATGATATATATTGCAGAGACTTTGACTATGTGGTGAAACTGAACTGAGATCAGACCCATATAGATATCTAGCTTGCTAGGCTGAGTTTGAAGACTTTACCGGTCTGAAAAATTCACGCTTGCAAACTGATATAAACGTTTTGCATAGGCGCTTGAGAGTCAGTCTTTAGACCTAGTTTCTATAGCTCTATCCTTCCACTGACGAAAGCAAACCAGCTTCAAATCAGCTGATCTGGAGGTGAGCAAAATGAAAGAGGTAGTTAATTCTGACTCCTTTTTGCGTTTATGTAAAAATATTTTACACTTGTTTCGGCGGTTTTGGTAAAGACGCCATCTATTGATCATAAATAACAAGTGATAGCAGGTTACGTGACTAACTTGTTTTTATTTTTCATAAATGTACCTTTAAAGTTTTCTTGCAATGATATATATTGCAGAGACTTTGACTATGTGGTGAAACTGAACTGAGATCAGACCCATATAGATATCTAGCTTGCTAGGCTGAGTTTGAAGACTTTACCGGTCTGAAAAATTCACGCTTGCAAACTGATATAAACGTTTTGCATAGGCGCTTGAGAGTCAGTCTTTAGACCTAGTTTCTATAGCTCTATCCTTCCACTGACGAAAGCAAACCAGCTTGAAATCAGCTGATCTGCAGGTGAGCAAAATGAAAGAGGTAGTTAATTCTGACTCCTTTTGCGTTTATGTAAAAATATTTTACACTTGTTTCGGCGGTTTTGGTAAAGACGCCATCTATTGATCATAAATAACAAGTGATAGCAGGTTACGTGACTAACTTGTTTTTATTTTTCATAAATGTACCTTTAAAGTTTTCTTGCAATGATATATATTGCAGAGACTTTGACTATGTGGTGAAATTGAACTGAGATCAGACCCATATAGATATCTAGCTTGCTAGGCTGAGTTTGAAGACTTTACCGGTGTGAAAAATTCACGCTTGCAAACTGATATAAACGTTTTGCATAGGCGCTTGAGAGTCAGTCTTTAAACCTAGTTTCTATAGCTCTATCCTTCCACTGACGAAAGCAAATCAGCTGATCTGGAGGTGAGCAAAATGAAAGAGGTAGTTAATTCTGACTCCTTTTGCGTTTATGTAAAAATATTTTACACTTGTTTTGGCGGTTTTGGTAAAGACACCATCTATTGATCATAAATAACAAGTGATAGCAGGTTAAGTGACTAACTTGTTTTTATTTTTCATAAATGTACCTTTAAAGTTTTCTTGCAATGATATACATTGCAGAGACTTTGACTATGTGGTGAAACTGAACTGAGATCAGACCCATATAGGTATCTAGCTTGCTAGGCTGAGTTTGAAGACTTTACCGGTCTGAAAAATTCACGCTTGCAAACTGATATAAATGTTTTGCATAGGCGCTTGAGAGTTAGTCTTTAGACCTAGTTTCTATAGCTCTATCCTTCCACTGACGAAAGCAAACCAGCTTGAAATCAGCTGATCTGGAGGTGAGCAAAATGAAAGAGGTAGTTAATTCTGACTCCTTTTGCGTTTATGTAAAAATATTTTACACTTGTTTCAGCGGTTTTGGTAAAGACGCCATCTATTGATCATAAATAACAAGTGATAGCAGGTTACGTGACTAACTTGTTTTTATTTTTCATAAATGTACCTTTAAAGTTTTCTTGCAATGATATATATTGCAGAGACTTTGACTATGTGGTGAAACTGAACTGAGATCAGACCCATATAGATATCTAGCTTGCTAGGCTGAGTTTGAAGACTTTACCGGTCTGAAAAATTCATGCTTGCATATAAACGTTTTGCATAGGCGCTTGAGAGTCAGTCTTTAGACCTAGTTTCTATAGCTTTATCCTTCCACTGATGAAAGCAAACCAGCTTGAAATCAGCTGATCTGGAGGTGAGCAAAATGAAAGAGGTAGTTAATTCTGACTCCTTTTGCGTTTATGTAAAAATATTTTACACTTGTTTCGGCGGTTTTGGTAAAGACGCCATCTATTGATCATATATATATATGTTTGTTCATCTTTGTAACAAAGGGATTTTTTTTTCTTCATTATAATCTAAGGCCAAATATACTTTCAGTAAAGTTCACAATAATCATAGCTCTCTTAAATTTATTATTGTTGCTGTTTTATTTATTCTGTAATGTAAGTATGCATATATTTTATTTAAATTGGTCCATTTAATTATTCCATATATCAGATAATTGGATGCCATTTTCTCTTTTATCTATTACATTTCTATGGTTGGAAATAAACAATGCCTTTTTGACCTTTCTTTTTCTATTTGCATGCTTCAAACACACTAGATTGATGGTTTATGAGTCAAATATGTGAACAAATTCTTTTTCTTGGTCAATAAAAACTATATTATATTTCATTTTTTAAGTGTAGCTATATAAGTAAATAAGTCAGATTATGTGTAACTGAAAAAGAAGTAACTAAAGCTTCCAATGAGTTATATAATGCTTGCAATTCAATCACAATAATCCATCAGCCCAGAAGGCAGACCAACCTCTCAGACCATAGGTCCATTAGAAATATACACTTAGCAAAGCAATTCATATAGCACATATGGCATTTCAACTTCATATACATATTATTTCTAGAGAAACCCTAACCCTAATTTTTTATCATTTTTTTATTAATTACAATTCTATTACAGATTATTGAACATATGATCAAAGACATGTGAAAAGGATGAATGAACCTATATAAGTATTTTTTCTATGCTAATATAGTTGAGATATTTTCTGTGGACTGATTAAATGCAGAAAAGGCAAATTACAAAAGGATGATGGACCATGGCTGTTGCATGAAATCTAATGTACTATTTGTGGTGCATTCTTCTTTAATAGTTTGTATTCTATGTTGTTAATCAATCAATTATGATTAGAAACTTCTCTAATCTTAATAGATTGGTTAACAACACTAAAGACAAATTACAAAAGCAGAATTCACCATAGATAGTATACAAAATTCCATGCAGGACTCCAGGCTGCACTGCTGCATATTATCAAAAATCTAGATGTAATATCTCAACTAGATTAGTGCAGCATGAATATTTATATAAGCATATTAAAAACCTAGAATATGTCTGTTTTTGAGCCCTCAAAAATAATTTTGTCATAGCTGTGACCCACAGACTGTCAATCTAGTGTGTTTGAAGTGGGTAATATAAAAAGGTCAAGGAAATGTAGTATATTGCCCAACTATAGAAATGTAATAAAAGAAAAAATAGCATCCAATTATCTAACAAATGGAATAGTAAAATGGACCAATTTAAATTAAAATGCATGCGTAATTATTACATTGAAGTACAAGTAAAGCAGCAACAATAATTAATTTAAGAGAGTGGTGATTATGGTAAAATTCACTGAAAGTGCCCTTAGTTTCAGGCTATAAAGAAGAAAGAAAGCACTTCCTTGCACAAAGTAACAAATACATACAAAAGGGAAGCCATTAGTTATTGATTTTATGCTTAGCAATTAAATCATTTTCAAACTCATAACACATTATAATGTGCATAAAAATTGTTCATTATATTATAAAATTAAAGCTTAAAATATTATACACTATTTACAATGAGGATGTCATTAGGTCTTATTAAATATTTGTCCAAATTAATCCCATTTTTTGTTGTTGTTCAAGAGTTTATATGGAATACAATTTAACATTGATAACTATAAGAGTAAAATTTTTATTTACTATATTTATAAACAATGTCTTGTTAAATCAGCTCAACTTTAAATTTACAAGTCAAATAAATCATAAGTAATGACAAAAATTTTGGGGGTCCGTGATATGTAAATGGGGGTCCATTCACCAAAATCATGATTTCAGGCATTTTGTAAACTGTTAAGTAGATATTTTAAATTTGAAATAATTAATTATATGAATAGCTACGATAAGTTTTTAATTTTGTTATTCTAATTCTTGCAAATCTCAAAAATTACAATATAGCTTCTAAAAGTAAGATAATAGTAATTTTTACAATGTTTTTTTTATTGAAAATTATAATTTTTTGAATTATCACGGTATTTCTTGCTGATATTTAAACCTAATTTTTCCTGCGTTTTATTAAAATATGACAAAATCAAATAATTATTGGTTCACAAGATTATTTAGTTATCTGCTTCGTAATGTTCTATAATCACATACAAGTTTCTCAAGTTTTCATACCAGCATAAACAACCACGCGTAGTGAATAAAGTTGGTTCAGACCTGTTTAGATCAAAACTTTTGCACGGACATATTAAATTAGGCAATTATAAATAGGAGTGTTAGAATCAAACATTGATTATTCCTATTCCGAATTTTGAGAAAAAAAGTGGTTGAAAAATATTAACTTTATTTTAGTGCAAAATATAGATGCAAATGAAAGTCATTCAAAAGCATCTTGTTTAGGAGTATATAAAAAAAGTAAATACAAAGTTTTAGTTAGTTAGTCATCCAGATTGCTATCTCAGCTGCATTTTTTAGTTAAATATTTTAAATAAAGATATTACTTGCTAAAAAAAATATGACCAAAAACTCTAATTGCATGCTCGAACAGAAAATTAAATAACCAAAAAAGAAATAGCCAATGCTTCAGATATAGTAAAAAATAATTATTTTCTATTTTTTTAGGGGTTGTTTTTGTTTATGTAGGTGTTTTTTTAAAGATTTTGGGTTAAAGAAATATAAACTTTTCGGATAATTTTTCGGATAATTTTTCAATTTTCATAATACTTAGTTTTAATTATAAGTGCCTCAGTAGAGTCTTACTCCAATCAATTAATTTAAAATTTGTTATCTTAATGAGATTTAAATAGCTTGTTTTATCGACAGATATCTTCTATTCAACATGGCAGAAGCTAAAAACATATAAGCAGTATAGCATTGATTATTTGAAGTTTAGCTTTATTCCATCATTGTCAGTCAAGCATTTGCCCATGTGTCTTTTGTGTAACAAAGTTTTAAGAAACAATGCTATGAAACCATTAAGCTGGAGGATCATCTGAAAAAGTTGCATCCTGATAAAACAGGTAAAACATTGATGTACTTTAAGACACTGAAATAAAAATCTTCAGAAGAGAATCACACTAGAGAGCATGTTTCCTTCAATACCAAAAAATTATGATGGTTTTCTGGAATCTTACAATATTTCACTACTCATAGCAAAATCAGGAAAGACTCATACTAGCAAAGAACACCTGATTTGCCAGCCATTGAGAAGGTTTTAAAAACTGTTTTACACAAACCTGCATATGATATAACCAAAAATATTCCTTTGAATGACAATGCAGTTCAAAGACATATTGATGAAATGAGTCATGATGTGGAAAGATTTTTGTGTAATTATTTAAAAATAAATCATTTCCCCCTTCAAATCAATAAGTCAACTTTAACTGGTAATGACACATTAGTAATGGCATATGTTCATTTTGTTATGGACTAATAAATCATCAGTAATTGCTTTTTGTGACAACTTTGACAACATATACTAAAGGAAAATCAATATTTAATGTTTTAAAAGACTATTTTATGAAAAAAGTGGTCCTCTTAACAAATATAATATTGGTAGCAGCAGGTGGAATACCAGCTATGTTTGGTCACTATTGCAATTTTATAAGCTATTAAAAACAAAAAATTACTTAGTATATTTTAAAAACAAAAATTACTTAGTATATTTTCAATTCAGTATGTCATTCATTGACAACATTTTGTAGCTAAATATTTAATAATCAGATTGCATCAATCTCTCCAATTCATCATAACAGCAGTAAACAAAATTCATAGAAACACATTAAATTCTAGGTTGTTTGAAGAGTTGTGTGAAGAAAATGATGAGGACTTTATCCATTACTTCTTCACACTGAAATATACTGGCTCTCAAAAGGCCAATGTTTCAAAAGATCTTTTTCATTTTTTGAACCCATTTTAGAGTTTTTGGATGAAAAAATCGCATTTAGAAAGAAAATTTAATAAAATTGATACTAGACATTACTTATTTAATAAATTTATTTGCTAAGTTTAATGAGGTTAACTTGCAGTTACAAAGAGACAGCCTAAAGTTAATAAAACTTGCCAGAAATAACCTATTCAAAGAAAAACATTGGACAGTGCCAATTTTTGCAGTTCCACAACTTATCATTGACAAATCTTCAGCATGATGATATTTTGGCATATGTTCATTTAAATGCCCTCCAGATAATACCAGATTTGATGATGTTTTAACTATGAAAATGCCACACTGGGTTATCAATCTGTATGGTGCAATTAAAGAATCGGATATATCACTATGAAGAACTCATCGAAATAAGCACTAACAAAGAACTTAAATTGCAATTCAAAAAGAAGTATCAGCAGTTGTGGCTTTAAAAATGTAGCTAATACTTATCCTGTAATATTGGAGTACTACAAGAAAATTTTTGATTTAACTTTTCCATCTTCACACCTTATGGAAAAGGGTTTTAGCACAGTAACTAATCTGCAGACAAAAAATAAATCATATGAAAATAACTGAATGAGGAGATTTGTGGCTATATCTCAGTCATTTGACTCCAAATATTAAGCAATTGCTATCAGGGCATCAAGTTCATCCCTCCTATTTATTGTATTTTTAGTTTTGAATGTTAGCTTTATTATATTGTTTTGTTAGTGTATCGGTCAGTTCGCATGATCACACAACTCGATCTAGAATCTGAACACAAATGCCTAGAGTCCAATCATGCACGGGATACACATGTCAAAAACACTCATGAACTCTTCCCTGTATGTCCAACTTCCAGATTCAATTACTTATGAGCAGCAACCCTGATTACACTAGATTATGTAATTTATTTCCAGCCAACATCACACAATGGAGAAACAAAGAGACTCAAGGGAAAATCATGGCAAGTGCATTTATACATACAGTAAAGGCATATATATATATATATATATATATATATATATATATATATAGTATTCAATTATTTAAAAAAAAAAAATTTTTTTTATTCTTTTATACATACAGAGATTTATATGTATAGATTTATTATTATGAATAAGCAGTTCTTTTTGTGATTTATTATATAATATTTTTTTTATTAAATAATATGTGTTAAATTTATTTAATTTTCATTTTGTTAAAAGAGAGTAAATCAGAAAGGTGTAAAATAAAATTGTTAGATTAGGAGATAAAAATTGTACACGTGTGAAACAATGAATAGATCTGTACAAACACAAAGATGCTTTTACACTTATTTCTGATGGCTATAGATGGCCAGATTTGTTGTTATCTGTATCTTAAGATTATTTTTACAAAAGAGGTGCTTTGATGTAGATAACGATAGCATCAATTTTGAGTCAAACTTGTGAAGCTTTGATTTTTTTTTTAAGATAAAGATTTCCAGATGTTTTTTTTTTCTTTGGTTGAAATTCGCAATATAAATGATTAAAACAATTTTTTTCAGGGCAGTCGGTCATAAATTTTTTTAGAGAGATGATCAGTCAGTCTTAAATTTCTTTAGAGAGATGATGAGTTAGTCATTAATTTTTTTAGAGTGAGAGTCACTCATATTATTATTATTATTTTGAGACTTAACTCAGTCGGTCCTTCCTTGTTATTATTCTTAAGCAGAAATGTAAGCTCAGATTTTTTTTTTTAAAAGAGAGTGAACGCTTTAATTTTTTTTTTTCTCACTCTTTGAAAGTTGAAAAAAAAAGAGCAAATGGAATGTGCGTTTACATAAAGCAATTACCAGCAATATTAAAGAAGAGGAGAGAAATGGAACAAGATTGAATTTATTATAAGTTAGTAATAATTATAAAAATGATATTAACATATTTGGTTATGCAAAATACAATGCCTCTGCATTGCTAAACCATTTTTTCTGCTTCCTGGTTAATACAGAATGAGTCAAAATCGCTGATCTGTCTATGAAGTCATGTATCCAGTAATAACCAACAAAATGATAGATTTTGAAGCCAACCACACAAGCTATATGGAATGCTTTGTTTCTAGTTCCTGGCTTATTAAAAGCTCATTACCTTCAAATGAATGGAGAAGAGGAAATAGAAGGAAGAGAAAATCCATAACAGCCATGTAGAACCAAGTTTGAAGCCATACATCAAATTTTTGTTGATTTACCTCAATCATCTAAAGTGTCGACAGCAATTATTTTTTTTAAAGAAGAGAGACAAGCAAATCCACCGGTACCTACTTATTCAAAGTACTTATAATAACTTTTTTTTGTAAATGGTAGAAGGAAGCCAATCAACAGTGAATAATAATGGAATTGAAGAAACAAGCAAAGTCAATTGATTCAGCATTATCTTAAAAGTATCTGCAATAACTTTCTTTTTTTTTTTGTTGTTGTTGTTGGTGAGCAAAGAAAAGCAGTCTGAGAATTCAAATTCAGGACATTAATAAGAAGTAAAAAGTAGATGGGTAAATATGAACTTTCTTTAAATGATTTTATTCTTTTACTTATTAAAAGTAAACCTTAATTTACTGGTCAAAGCAATTTTCTTTTTTTGATACAGAAACATTAAAGACTTGTTTATCTATAGTTATTTGCAATATCTCACTACATAGCACAAACATAGTTTAAATCTTTAAACTTAAATTTTCATTATTTTTTTTTATTATATATTGTAATGTTGAAATGTTTTTTTTTTAATTGTTCTTCAGATATTAATGATAATGAGCAACCTATAGATATATGCATTTATAATGTTTTTATTTTTATTTTATCTTGTTGCATATGAAAAATTAATATATGTATTTTATTTTCTTTCACTATAAGGTTGCAAAAGAAAAAGATATTTTTATATATGTGATTTTTGGGTATACATTTTAAACATATATGTTAACATTACCGAATGCGTGAATGTGTAACTGCTTATCCAAACACATTAAAGAATAGGTTATATATGATTAGTTTAAAATAGTAAATTAAAAAGTAGGGCATTACATTTGAATGGAAATGAAATAACACATACAAGTTTCACCTGAAATTTATTTTATGATATGAGGAGTAAGAAAAGTCTTAAACAAGCATTTATAGAATATGTATTTTTTTTAATATTGATTTAAGTCAGCTTATTTTGAGATATCAAGAAGTGACAAACCTATATATTAAGTTTATTTGCTTATACTTATATGAATTTTTATATTAAGAAGCCATTTATTTAATTGTCGATTTGACTTTAAAGAAGGAAAGAAAGAGTAGTAGTGTTAATAAAATATAATTATATATCTTAATTGGTTTCCGAGTTATTATTAAGAATATTGTGTTTTTTTTTTTTGTCTTAATTCTATCATTTTAATTCATCATCATTGCTCGCAGTTATTAAGTATTACCATTCGTATATATATTGAGCAATCACTTGCAAATATTAAGCGTCCGCAAAATAATAGGTAAACTAGAATGTTGATATTTAGGTATTTAAGGATTATGCTTGAGAATAGCTAAATTTTGATAATTATAGTTCAACATAGAAAGCTAAAATTGTGTTGTGTCCATGAATTTAGATCATCCTCATCAAAGATGGATATCATGTTATTAGTTAAAAATGTTTCAAATAATACTATATAAAAGTTATGATCGCCATCAATCATCATTAATAAATTATAATCATTAAATTTAATGTTTAGCGTAATGAATATATTTTAGTAAATAGGGGTTTATATAAAATTGAATATTATGCAAAGAGATTCATGATGATCAATCATCACCATTAGTATTATTAAATCCCAGTATGAAATAGGATAATTTTAATAGATGCCTATAAGTTTATAAAGATGAATTTATTGTTGTGAGTTTATTGATAAGCCATGGCTGGTATCATCATCACTATTATAATCATTATTATGACATCACTATTATTATCATTATTATGATATTATTATCATCATCATCATTATTACCTTTATTGTGATAAATAATCTAGTTAAATGGCCATCAATATCAATAATGGTCTTCACATGCTTGTTTGGAAGCCATTAATAGTATTATACATGTCTGTTCATCAATATACGCTAATGAGCTAGCAATGTCTATAAGAATCTTTGATCTATAGTATAAACTTTGGTAATATTGGGATCTTGTAATTTTATCAATATAGATAAAATGTAAGAATGTCATTTTGTTCAATAGTCATCCAAGTCATGTGTAATAAATATGTACTGAATGAGTTTGAACTCAAGTACACTATAAATAGATACTTATCTAGATTGATAACAATCTAGATAAGATCGGAAGAGCGTCGTGTACTTAGCTAAACTGAATAAAGAGTGATATCATCCCTTTCCAACTTCATAATATTAGTTTTATAAAATATATTTTTTATAAGTTGTCATGAATAGCACCCGTGTGTGCATATGACCATGAATGGTCTTATATATTTGGAAAGAAGGATAGGAAGGATTCTTTGTTAGAAGAACCTAGTATTGGAGATAAGCATAAGGCACTCCAGGAATCTCATAGTGGGTACTTTTATTCAGTTGCTATATTTAATATTATTTTTATTAGATGACAATGTCCAGTATGTTTTACTGTTCAAATGACTGCCCCAATATATAAATAAATACCAAGAATTTTTAATGCTGATATTTTCAAGTGGCACAGTGATTATATAATTTCTTTATCTATGCTATGATGAATTAATATAGTTACATATGGTACAGATTGGATAGGCATATATCTAATAATTAATAATTTTCCCTATCTAAATATTTAGTATGATTACAAATGTGACATATTAAAATAGTTACAAATTATAGTTACAAATACATATCTTTTATATTAATTTAATAATTACAAATACATATTTATATTAATTGATAAATATTGTTACAATATATATATATATATATATATATATATATATATATATATATATATATATATATATATAACATTACTAGGATCTTATCACTTTCCAAATCATGACATTAATAATTTAATAATTATATCTTAAATTTAATTAAATCAATTAAATAAAGAAATTGCAATGATCAGAGATGTTTGTTTTATATTATATTTAATAATAAAGATAAATAGAAAATCAAAAATTTATACATTGAATTATATTAGGTAATTAGCCTCATATTACAGGTAAGTAGTGCTGTGCTTCTTTTACATTTTAACATGGGTATTTACATACGAGTTTATAGCGCAATAGTATAGTGTACAATTATAATAATTCGCACAAATTACAAAAGAGAAACACAACCTTGACTGATTTCAGGATGATTTACATAATTGTCAGTTAACTAACTGACCAAATTATCATAAATTTATTGAGTATGCAAAATATGAGCATTAAAGATTTATTTACTTTACTTGAACGATTAACGTATGGAGTATTTCTACAAATAAATATCTCTTGGGTCATTTAGTGATATATTAAAAGAAAAGTAATTAATATACGAACTACGTTTAGTGAGACCTCAGCATCACATCTACAGATATTTATAGGCTTAAGCTTTTAAATGAGGAATATAACATAATTAAGTATCTCAGTGCTAACATAATGGCCAAGTAATATTTGCAGATCCGTTTCTTGGAAATAAAGTGCTTTATCATTTTGAAAATAATAATATGCTGACTTGTCTCATTCACATTTTGTGGAATCAGTTTCTTTGAATTGAAGATCTCGGATGGAATTAATATGGGCCGAACTTTTGCCACAATTAATCTCGTTGTGTGAGTAGTTGGTCCAGGGTCATCCATTGCACTGTTTACAACCTAAAACGAAGATGAAATGACATAGGCATTCCGACGCACATCTCTTGATAAAGCTTGATTATGAAAAATAAGAGCTTATGCTAGCAATGATTAGGATAGACGAATAACTAGTCAAGATATAATAATTAAGCTTATTACCTATGACAATGATATCAAATATGATGGTATGATCGGATTTACTAAATGTAGATTAAAAGGCATTATCAGATAATTATATTTAAACTTAACAGAAATTAACATTCTACCACCCTTTTCATTTCATTTCTTCACTAAAGAACTTCACATACATTTGACATAAATATATTTTACAGCCTAAAGTGTGCTCTATTAACAAAGTATATATATATTTGACGGGGAGAGGATCAAAAAGCATAAAAGAAATATATATAATTAATATATTTGTTTTAAAATTAATACTGCACTAGTAAATAGATTAAGATTTGTACAACTCATAAACTAATCAAAGGTGGAACTTTATTTCCCCTCTTTTGTTGTTTATGCAAAAAATATAATGGGTAAAAAAAAAAACATTTTAAAATCTTCTCCCAACCTACCAAGCGTCTGAAGTTTTAAAGTGAAACAAAATAATTAATGAATTGTCACTCTCTTTTAATAGCAAGAAGCTAAAATAAAATAATTATACTTGCGAGGGTGGGAGTTTATTGACATATCATTTGGGATTTGAAAATATATATAATCGACATAAAATATTAAGAAAATAGTTGCCGCATCAAATTAAATTTAAATTAAATTATGAGGCTAATCTAAAATATTTATAAAGTGAAATGATTACATATTCTTTAAAGATTTATAAAATTAGTGAATAAACAAAGGTTACAGAATTTATGAGACATTAAATATTAAATTTTTCAATATTTAAGAATTACTGAAGAGAAAATTAAGAGTCTATGAGGGTGGCATTTCAATAGTTTTACCTTCATTCTTGATGGTTTCTGACAAGTTGTGAAATCCATATTTTACCATGGCTCATATTGAGCAAGAATGTCCTTCCGATCATTTTGGAAGCAGGTAGAAGGTTTTTAGGTCAGTCTTTAATGCATAGCATATCAGTTTATGGAGGTTTAATGGTAGAGCAGCATGCTATCAGGAGCTGGTTCAGGAATGATCAGTAAAAAATGCATCTTTTCCTACTATTCAGCGGTTGTCATAGTGAAATTTTGAGAGATGTGGATTCATTTGGCTGACATATTACAAATTTAAGTACTCTCCTTGCTTGACTCAAATCAGACCCTATTTATATGATTCCTGATTATCTAAGGAATGTTTTCACACTCCATCACCTGCAGCTATAAAAATACTGCTACAGAAGCTTTTAGATGATGAATTCACCTTTTGTTCTAAAGGTAGTTCAAAACAATGCGAATCGGGTTGCTATGTTTCTAAAACGATTGTTCCAAATTTATTTCTAGCTCAGAAATAGATTTCACTAAGATAAATTTTCGTCAAGGAAGTTGATTTGATTTTTTTATAAGATTAATAAATTTTAATAGCACTAATGGATTTTAGTTAAATATTTGGAATGTTTATATAACCTTCCAAGTTGATTACATTATCCTGCTTACCATTACATAAATACATATTTTAATATAACAATTTGAATATAAGTTTAAATATATAGTTTAATATAAAACATATGAATTACGCACAATCACCCATCACCTTTTATATATATGTTCTTTGGCACATATATGTCCTTTAACTATACTAAATTTATTATTAATTTATTATTTAGTTAAGATATTAAATATCTGAGGCATATTTATTTTAGAAAATTACAAAAAATTGGATTATATATGTGTGTATATAATTGTATGAAAGGGATGTGAATTCGGTTTGGTGGTGGGAGATTGGATAGGACTATGAAGCGCAATCTGAATCTCAGATTGACTGCTTCATTACTATATTCTTTTTTGTCCAAAATCCAAGTATTTACAGTTTTGTGCTAAATTTTAAAGAGAATTATAATTTAGTTTGGGCTATTAATGTTTAATTTTGTTTTATTTCATATAGAAATAAGATTTTTAATTTAATTATTTCAATAAAGGTCTGAATAAAAAATTTAACTTTGTTTTTTTTTATTTACAAAGCTCTATCAAAGTGAACAACACTATGTCAGCTGTGAAAAATGTATTTGATGATACAAAGTTTAGAAATTTAATATTAGGCAGGCAAATGATTTACAGCAAAAAATAATTCAGAAAGTGATCCACATGATAAAAAGTTTAAGGACCTCTGCTCTAAATCATGCAGAGCACTGAAATAATCAATTCATTTATAGGAGATTATAAGAAGTTTAACCACAAGGAATAAGAGATGAATTGTGTTGAATAGACCCTGGGTACTAGAATCTTCTGCTTTACAGCTGCACTAAACCATGCAGGATTATCTTTAATTCATTTGTAACATAAATTTTTTTTTGGGAGGAGACATTTTTATAATTGCCTGAGTAGTAACTTGATCTTTTATACTACTAATTATATGGAAGTTGCATTAGTGCTAAAATTGAGCTAAATGTATTCAACTAAGGTTTTTGTTGCATTCAATTCATGGTTTTACATTCAATTTAAACTTGAATATGGTTTGATTAAGTTTAATTCCAATGAAAATACCTATGTATCAGCAACTATTAGTGAAAGTCTTTTTAAAGGAGCAGTTACTCCATTTCTATTAGAAAGGCAATAACTGTGTTTGCACTAAATCAGTTTTTTGTTGAAATAATTAATAATAGGAATGTAAATTTATACATAATATGTTTATTATTTTATAATATTAAATATTTGTTTTTAGTAAATATATAAAATTTATATTCTGCTCTTACACAGATGTACAAGTAGTATTTGAATTTAGTAGAAATTAGTCAACTGAAAATTTACTAATGGCAAATAGAAAATATTTTTTGTTAAATATCTACTATATTATTTTTATTTTTGTCACTTTTTTTGTAATTATAATTTTAATTTTAATATTTTAAACAATATTTTCATTAGCTGAATATATTCTTATCAAAATTTGTCTTACTCATACATATTTAATAAAGAATATGTTATTAAACAAGGCAAAACTCTCAATACAATAGTGCTACCCTGTGTCAACCAGAATAATCAATGGATGCCAGAAAGCTTGTGCATAAAATCCCTATCTATTGCTTACTCATCCAATATTCCCAGACTAGTTTCTGGCTTGTGGCCCTTGTCAGTGAAAAGACTTGGATCTGAGAGCACTGCACCTAGATCTTAGGATCTAATGCAACTCTCCAGCAGCCACCTTTTATCTCTACTTAACTGCAAAACTATGAGAATGAAATTGAATGTGTGTATAAAGAAGGGGAAAATTTATTGTAGGTTTAAATGAGAACAATGTTTTTATAAAAAAAAGAAAAAAGAATGTAAACCCATGTTATAAATATTATGAAATTAGAATTTAAAAAAATAAATTTTATGTAAGCTGTAGAAAAAATGTTTTAAAGTTAAAGGTGTGAAAAAAACCTACAAATTCCAATGAACAATAGATCAAGATAAGAAAGGAATTCAGGAAAGAGACATCAATTAATTAATTAATGGAGAGATTTTGATGGGAGGACTTGAGTTGAAAAAAAGGAGAGTATTAGATATTTGAGGAGAGCAGACATTAAAAAAAAAGCTGAGTAAAAGACATCTTCATTTAAGACTGACCAAAAATTGAATGAATATGAGACAAATCTACTATATAAGTGAATCTTCAAGAATGTGTGGCTAAGGGCCATCACAGTTGCTGGTTGATCTAAATATGCCATGCTCATATGGTCATCTCACAATGAAACAACTGCTGGTGTAGCACCTGCCTGATGATCCACCTTCCACACCATTAACACCCTAGTATTGTGAAGCCACTGCATAAAGTAAGAAGAAATTCCATGAAAAAAGCCAGAGCCAAAAAATGGCCATCTCTACTAAAGAAGTGGAGAAATTTCACAGGACGGCCAGCAGAACATTAGTCAACATCAAAAAGAAAAAAAAGCCTAGATAATGTAAAGGATTGACAAATATATATCACACATGCACATACTCTTCACATGCATGCAATTGCAATTCTAAATATTAGTGAGATAGATATGAATTAGACTCTTAAATAATACTTGGAAGAAAGACTATAATTAATAATTTATTTCAATATATTAAAGACATTTATATGATTTAAACACATCCCTAACTATAGCATTAGATTTAATGATTTTATTGTATCTTTAAATGTTTCATGTAATCTTTTTTGTTATGTTATTATAGTAAATATTTTATTAATAGATTATTCTATCTGTCTCATCTCATTTCTTCATGATTCCAAATAGTTTAATCTACCCACAGAGGGTTTGTTTATAATGAGTGCTTCATTTGAGTAGTAAGCAACATGTGAGGATAGTTGTACAGTATTAATAATCCCATTACATTTTATAAATTAACCAAGTGCTGTAACTCTTTAATAAGTGCAGCAGCCAAGAGATGTCTGGCCAGGAAAGATAACCTTGTGGTAATATTCATATTGTTACAGGTTTAATCAGGTATGGATATAACATCAGTATATATTACCTCACTTGGAGTAATAGAAATAATTCAAGTTTCAGATTTTTTATTATTGTGTTGTTATCCTTTATTGGTATATTTTGTTGAATATGTTGTATTTTTTTCTGGAATGACAAACAGATCCCGTAATTCGGTTACAATATATTAAACTATAAGTGTATTGATTATACTAATACTTATATTTGAATATTACACATTCAGACTGTACTTTGCCCATCTCTCTTTTGTATATTTAAATGCGAATATTAAGGTCCAATATGTGATGTGGTCAGAGTGACTTAAAATGAACAACATATGTATGATAATAATATTGGCATCAGCAAGAGCTTTGAGGATTCCATTATTGGATTTTCAGTGATAAGAATGGCTGAAGATTTGGAGGATGGAGAAGTTTGAAGCTTGTCTATTAAAATTTGAATATTTCCTATTTTATTATAAATTGAGCACTGATTGCATATATGTGTGGAAGATATTGCTCTGGACCAACTGATGAGTGCTGGTTCAGCATGAAATACATATTTTGGAGATCATTTATCTTTTTCATATATATGGTCATGGATATTGGTTGTATAAGATGGAATGCATAACTATAAAGAGCTTGAAAGTTTGAGTTTAAGTCCCTTCAAGTATATATAGCTAACATTTAAAGTAGTTATTTTCATGTGATGAAATACTTTATCTTTTCCAACATATTTAAACTAGTTTACATTCTCAAATTGTAAACTATTCAAGCTAAAGGTTTCTGATGATTTGTTTTCCACCACTGATTGATAAAAAAACATGATTGTTTTAAACATTAATTAATAAGTCAAGTCTTTATATGTTACATCCAAAACTTTAAAAACATTTTGTAAATTGTCTTTTGAACTGACAAAAATAGCATAACCATCAATATACTATAAATTCAAAATCCAACAAAATAACTTTATTGTTTATGATTTTAATCATTCAAAATTAAAATTCTATCATCAAACGTGTATCATATCTTGATCCCGGATTGATTAAGTTATCGACAAACAATTCCAAAGCCTATTTGTCATAAAAATTGAAAACAATAAATTTTAATTTCAAATACGTCAAAAGACTTCCTCTCATTCTATAATATAAAAGCTATACAAGAGAATAAATTTTACTAGACAACCAATTGATTTAAAGAAAGACTTACATTCATCCTATTAAGTGAATCAAATGCTTTAACCAAATCAATAAAAATAATATAGAGATCGCTTCTTTATTTCCTATACTTTTTGCATTTCTTGTATTTACTTGACAACAAAAAACATGTCGATACTTCTTTTTGATTTTTTAAAGTCACTTTAAAATATTATATATATAAATTAAAACATTCATTATTAAAAATAAAATAAAATATTATACTTTATATATAAATATTTTTGCTTATGATTTGTAATTGTATATTTAATATCAAACCCTGCTGAGAGTACATTTCAGAAGAATCCATTAGATCTTGGTTTTTTTATAGTTTACAATTTCCAAGATTTGCTATTACACAGACTTAAAGTCTTAATTTAATTTTTTTAGAGAGTACTTTTCAATATTAAATTATAATATTTCTGGAGGTCTTTGATATATATATATATTCACTTTAATTTAAAGCATTACATGAATTAAGTAAGCGACAAAGCAAAAAACCGACTCGGAAAAAAAAGTAGCATAAAAAATCAATTGATTAGATGAAAGAAAAATATTGTTTTAAAAGATTTCATTGAACTAAAAGAATTCCATTAGCAATTGCAGATGATTTGCATAATAACTATAAAAAAGAATTAATATAATATGAATTTTAATATCTTATAATCTCGGTATTTCTGTTTATTAAAAAATCATTAAGTGAATCTAATTAAAATAAAACCACTCTTCAAATATTCTACGCATTAATTGGTTCAAATTGTTCTCTTTAAAGAGTAAATTAATAAATAATGCTTTGAAAATAATTTTAAGATGATTGTTGATTAAAAATTTATAGTGAAATGATTTTATATATAGATAGTCTTATTATATGAATATATATATATATATATTTACTTCATAGAAAAATATAGCCTTGTAGTAAATGATAAAAGCTATTTTATACATATTTAAAAGATATAGATAAACGCCATTTAGAAAAAAAAAACACAACTAGACTAACATTATTCCGAAGCATATACGTTTTGATCTTTTATAGATTATTCAACAAGATATCACTAAAATATATACCAAGATTGAAATTCTCTTAGCACATGCGTCAAGTAGAAATTTCAATTGTTAAAAAAAAATAAAATCAAAAAATGTTTATCCATATGTTATATAAATCTCTGCAATAGACGTTCATCCTATCGTATACACGACACGTAAAAACAAAAAAATTTCATTTCTAACTAAAAGTTGATATTTAAGAATGAATACAAGAGAAAAAAAATATGCCACAGTTTTTAATGTGAAGTGTCATCACGACAGTTGAGATTAAAAATAAAAACACTCAGTCAGAGTATAATAATGATATATATATATGAGAAGATTCTAAACCATTGTTTAATTGAAAAATGTGCATAATATTCCAAATTAATATATATATATATATCATCAACCATTATCAATCCACTGCAGGATGAAGGTCTCTCCAAGTTTAATCCATCTTCTCCGATCTTTAGCTTCTCTTCTCCACAACACCCCTGCACATTTTCTTATTTCATCCATCCATCTCACATGTGGTCTCTTTCTGGGTCTTTTACAATCTCTTGGAATCCAGTTTAAAATTTCAATTGTCCATCTATTATCATCTCTTCTAGCAATATGTCCAGCCCAATTCCATTTCAATCTTTTAATTTTTTCAATAAGGTCAGTAACACCTGTTTGTTGTCTTACCCATACATTGTGTTTTCGATCTCTTTTTGTTACTCCCAACATACATCTCTCCATACACCTTTGAGTGGTCTGAAGTCTCTGTATTGCTCTTCTATTAAGTGTCCAAGTCTCAGATCCATAAGTAAGAACTGGTAAAACACATTTGTTAAAAACCATCCTTTTCAAACACATAGGCATATTTCCTTTTAGTATCAAGTTATTTCTACCAAAAGCACTCCAAACAAGTTTAATTCTATGATTAATTTCCTCCATTATGTTTCCATCTGTATTAATAATCTGACCAAGGTATTTGTAACTGTTAACTTCTTCTAATTCTTCATAATCAATCTTTATTTTCATATTTTGAGCAAATTGATTAAACATTACTTTAGTCTTTTTAACATTTATCTTTAGTCCTACTTTTCTACTTTCATCTGCTAACTCCTGCAACATTTCCTGCATCTCTGAAGCACTATTTGCAAAAACAACTACATCATCTATGAAATCTAAATGCCTTAAATACTCTCCATTTACTTTCACTCCTTTAGTTTCCCATTTTAATCCACAAAATACTTCTTGCAGCACTGCTGTAAAGAGTTTTGGAGATATGGAGTCACCTTGTCTTACACCTTTCTCAATGTTGTTTTTTCCAGTATCATTATGTAATCTAATTGTTGCTGTTGCATTTTTATAAATATTCTTTAAAATATCTATACCTTGATGATCTAATGCTTTAATCACTGAAGAAATGTGTATAGAATTGAATGCCTTTTCATAATCTACAATTCCAAAACATAATGACAACTCATATTTGTTTGTCCTTTCTATGACTTCTCTCAATACCTGGATATGATCTATTGTACTAAAACCACTTTTAAATCCAGCTTGTTCTCTTGGTTGGTGGAAATCCAAAGTTCTCTGTAGACGAGTTGTAATTATCTTGGTAAAAATTTTATATAAAACTGATAAAAGGCTGATAGGTCTGTAAT
Source organism: Epiperipatus broadwayi (assembly GCA_028023455.1). Classification (NCBI taxonomy): domain Eukaryota; kingdom Metazoa; phylum Onychophora; class Udeonychophora; order Euonychophora; family Peripatidae; genus Epiperipatus; species Epiperipatus broadwayi. The sequence continues at coordinate 56,729 of JAQFVV010001548.1, forward strand.
TTCTAATATCTTCTTTATCACCTTTTTTAAAATATTAATATTATTACTGCATTCTTCCAATCTTCCAGTACATCTTTATCATTTAGACATTTGGTATATAACTTTGCTAAAATTGTTTCTATTTCTTCACCTGCTTCTTTTAATATATCAATTATAATTCCATCATTTCCAGGAGCCTTTCCTTTCTTCATACACTTAATTGCATGTCTCACTTCTTCATTGAAAATTCTGGGCAATTGGAAGATGTAATAGATATAGTAGGTACTTGTTCTTTATTAATATATAATTCTTGATAAAAATCTTCTGCCAATTTCATGATGTCATCTCTCTTTTTAGTAATAATTCCATCTTTTTTTCTTATTGCAGATATAAATTTCCTACCAATACCAAAATGTTGTTTAACATTTTTGAGACTTTTATTTTCTTCTACAGCTTTCCTTGCTACTTCACAGTTATACTTTCTTATATCATTTTCAACTCTTTTCCGTACCATTTTACAAAATTTGAGATATTCAATTCTTTTTAATACATCCTTTTTGTATATCTTCATATTCCTTCTTTTCTTCATAAATTCTCTAGTCTCAGTAGAAATTTTATTAGTCAATTGCTGCTTTTTTCTACCAGCTATGTTTGTTGCAGTTTTTAAAAGTGTATCAGTTATTTTCATATTAATTTCATTCAAATCTGAATCATGTTCAAAATCTCCTAACACTTGAAACCTATTTGTAAGTTCTAATTTAAATTCATTAGAATGTTTCTGAAGATTAGGAATATCAACTGTAAATATTTTTTTTCTTAATAATTTTTGTCTCTCTAGTTTTACATTAACACCTAACTTACACCTTACAAATCGATGATCACTTCCTATGTTAAATTTATTAAGAACATTACAATCTTGAAATATGTATTTTTTGTTAGTCAAAATATAATCCAATTCTGCTGTACCTTCATTTGGATGCTTCCATGTCCATTTCCTTTTAACATTTTTCTCAAAAAATGAATTCATAATATAAAGTTTTTCTTTTTCTGAAAACTCCACAAGTCTATGTCCTCTCTCATTTCTATTACCATAACCAAAATTACCTACAGCAATTTCATCTTTCATTTGTCTACCAATTCTAGCATTAAAGTCTCCCATAACAATTTTAAAATGTTGTTTACTCTGATCAAAAGCCTTTTGTACATCCATATAAAAATCTTCTACTACTTCATCACTATGAGATCTTGTTGGGGCATAAACCTGAATTATCTGCATTTGGTATCTGCTATTAAGTTGTATAACTAATCTTGCCACTCTGTCCGATACACCATCAATCTCCACAATATTGTTCTTCCACTTTTTATTTATAATGAATCCTACTCCACTTGTATTTCCAATATGTGTGTCTTTATAATAGAGTATATGTCCCCTTTTTAAATCAATTGTTTCTTCTCCTTTTCTTCTAACTTCACAAAGTCCAATAACGTCCCATTTAATATAAGACAGTTCTTCTTCTAATTCTTGCAATCTTTCTTCACTTGAAAGTGATCTGCAGTTGTACGTACCTAAATAAAAAGTTATCATCAAATGGCAGCCTGGGTCCACAATCAGGGGATTCTTAGCACCCTCCGCCTTTGGCCACCAACCGCTGCCTTGGTTGGTGACTTTACAACCTCCTGGGAATAAGGGCCATGCTTTATTTTTGTCAGTCATAATTGTATATATGTATGGAAAAAATATTTATCATTTACACAAACATTCATTCTGCCTTATCAGGCACTGAGAAGAAAGACCATGGTGTTTCTTGATCTTAAACTCAGAGGTAAAAAGCCAATAAACTCACCACGCTGGCTAATGCATGTTGGTGAGCAGCCCATCCATGTTCATATACTATATGAATAATCACATAGTAATAACAGCTGCAATGACAAGAATGTATGGAGTGGACATTAGGAATTTGCCCTGCTCGGTTCCTTTAAGGCCTCCAAGAGGAATCAAAGTGTCTCCATACGTTCTTGTCATTGCAGTTGTTATTACTATGTGATTATTCATATAGTATACGAACATGGATGGACTGCTCACCAACACGCATTAGCCAGCGTGGTGAGTTTATTGGCTTTTTACCTCTGAGTTTAAGATCAAGAAACACCATGGTCTTTCTTCTCAGTGCCGGATAAGGCAGAATGAATGTTTGTGTAAATGATAAATATTTTTCCAATACATATATACAATTATGACAGACAAAAATAAAGCATGGCCCTTATTCCCAGGAGGCTGTAAAGTCACCAACCAAGGCAGCGGTTGGTGGCCGAAGGTGGAGGGTGCCATTTGATGATGACTTTTTATTTAGGTACTTACAACTGCAGATCTCTTTCAAGTGAAGGAAGATTGCAAGAATTAGAAGAAGAACTTTCTTATATTAAATGGGACATTATTGGACTTTGTGAAGTTAGAAGAAAAGGAAAAGAAACAATTGATTTAAAAAGTGGACATATACTCTATTATAAAGGCACCCATATTGGAAATACAAGTGGAGTAGGATTCATTATAAATAAAAAGTGGAAGAACAATATTGTGGAGATTGATGGTGTATCGGACAGAGTGGCAAGATTAGTTATACAACTTAATAGCAGATACCAAATGCAGATAATTCAGGTTTATGCCCCAACAAGTTCTCATAGTGATGAAGTAGTAGAAGATTTTTATATGGATGTACAAAAGGCTTTTGATCAGAGTAAACAACATTTTAAAATAGTTATGGGAGACTTTAATGCTAGAATTGGTAGACAAATGAAAGATGAAATTGCTGTAGGTAATTTTGGTTATGGTAATAGAAATGAGAGAGGACATAGACTTGTGGAGTTTGCAGAAAAAGAAAAACTTTATATTATGAATTCATTTTTTGAGAAAAATGTTAAAAGGAAATGGACATGGAAGCATCCAAATGAAGGTACAGCAGAATTGGATTATATTTTGACTAACAGAAAATACATATTTCAAGATTGTAATGTTCTTAATAAATTTAACACAGGAAGTGATCATCGATTAGTAAGGTGTAAGTTACATGTTAATGTAAAACTAGAGAGACAAAAATTATTAAGAAAAACAATATTTACAGTTGATATTCCTAATCTTCAGAAACATTCTAATGAATTTAAATTAGAACTTACAAATAGGTTTCAAGTGTTAGGAGATTTTGAACATGATTCAGATTTGAATGAAATTAATATGAAAATAGCTGATACACTTTTAAAAACTGCAACAAACATAGCTGGTAGAAAAAAGCAGCAATTGACTAATAAAATTTCTACTGAGACTAGAGAATTTATGAAGAAAAGAAGGAATATGAAGATATACAAAAATGATGTTTTAAAAAGAATTGAATATCTCGAATTTTGTAAAATGGTACGGAAAAGAGTTGAAAATGATATAAGAAAGTATAACTGTGAAATAGAAAGGAAAGCTGTAGAAGAAAATAAAAGTCTCAAAAATATTAAGCAACATTTTGGTATTGGTAGGAAATTTATATCTGCAATAAGAAAAAAAGATGGAATTATTACTAAAAAGAGAGATGACATCATGAAATTGGTAGAAGATTTTTATCAAGAATTATATAGTAATAAAGAACAAGTACCTCCTATATCTATTACATCTTCCGAATTGCCCAGAATTTTAAATGAAGAAGTGAGACATGCAATTAAGTGTATGAAGAAAGGAAAGGCTCCAGGAAGTGATGGAATTATAATTGATATATTAAAAGAAGCAGGTGAAGAAATAGAAACAATTTTAGCAAAGTTATATACCAAATGTCTAAATGATAAAGATGTACCGGAAGATTGGAAGAATGCAGTAATAATATTAATATTTAAAAAAGGTGATAAAGAAGATATTAGAAATTACAGACCTATCAGCCTTTTATCAGTTTTATATAAAATTTTTACCAAGATAATTACAACTCGTCTACAGAGAACTTTGGATTTCCACCAACCAAGAGAACAAGCTGGATTTAAAAGTGGTTTTAGTACAATAGATCATATCCAGGTATTGAGAGAAGTCATAGAAAGGACAAACGAATATGAGTTGTCATTATGTTTTGGGTTTGTAGATTATGAAAAGGCATTCGATTCTATACACATTTCTTCAGTAATTAAAGCATTGGATCATCAAGGTATAGATCCAGGATATTGTCATATTTTAAAGAATATTTATAAAAATGCAACAGCAACAATTAGATTACATAATGATACTGGAAAAATCAACATTGAGAAAGGTGTAAGACAAGGTGACACCATATCTCTAAAACTCTTTACAGCAGTGCTGCAAGAAGTATTTTGTGGATTAAAATGGGAAACTAAAGGAGTGAAAGTAAATGGAGAGTATTTAAGTCATTTAGATTTCGCAGATGATGTAGTTGTTTTTGTAAATAATGCTTCAGAGCTGCAGGAAATGTTGCAGGAGTTAGCAGATGAAAGTAGAAAAGTAGGACTAAAGATAAATGTTAAAAAGACTAAAGTAATGTTTAATCGATTTGCTCAAAATATGAAAATAAAGATTGATTATGAAGAATTAGAAGAAGTTAACAGTTACAAATACCTTGGTCAGATTATTAATACAGATGGAAACATAATGGAGGAAATTAATCATAGAATTAAACTTGGTTGGAGTGCTTTTTGGTAGAAATAACTTGATACTAAAAGGAAATATGCCTATGTGTTTGAAAAGGATGGTTTTTAACAAATGTGTTTTACCAGTTCTTACTTATGGATCTGAGACTTGGACACTTAATAGAAGAGCAATACAGAGACTTCAGACCACTCAAAGGAGTATGGAGAGATGTATGTTGGGAGTAACAAGAAGAGATTGAAAATGCAATGTATGGGTAAGACAACAAACAGGTGTTACTGACCTTATTGAAAAAATTAAAAGATTGAAATGGAGTTGGGCTGGACATATTGCTAGAAGAAATGATAATAGATGGACAACTGAAATTTTAAACTGGATTCCAAGAGATTGTAAAAGACCCAGAAAGAGGTCACATGTGAGATGGATGGATAAAATAAGAAAATGTGCAGGGGTGTTGTGGAGAAGAGAAGCTAAAGATCGGAGAAGATGGATTAAGCTTGGAGAGACCTTCATCCTGCAGTGGATTGATAATGGTTGATGATGATGATGATATATATATATATATATATATATATATATATATATATATATATATACTTATTATTCTAAGTTAATTTTCAAAAATGCCTGGTCATAGATCATAAAAATACTTCGGAAAATTAATAGTCCAATTCAATCGATAATTAACTTTTTTCCAAAAGCTTGTTTTGCAGAGATAAAAACTATCTCATTTAAA